>CEMG01179872.1:2244-13985 GCA_001179705.1 Baeospora myosura
TTGGTTTGGTTGGCAGACGCACGATCCACAAAGCGATCGAGTACTTGCACGGTGCGCAAAGGCCCGAAGGCGGCTGGGTCGGGTCGTGGGGCATCTGCTTCTCGTACGCTACGATGTTCGCGTTGGAGAGTCTGTCGCTCGTTGGGGAGAACTATGGGAACAGTCCTCGTGCGAAGAGGGCGTGTGACTTTTTGCTTGGGAAGCAGAGGCGGGATGGGGGATGGGGGGAGAGTTATAAGGTGCGTTTGCCAATTTGCTTATCTGCCCACAATGGTAGAGATGGGCATATACTGAATTTGTTTCACTTTTTGTGTTTTATGTGTTCTAGTCTTGCGAGCAGGTCGCATGGGTGGAGCATGCTGAATCACAAGTCGTGCAGACGTGCTGGGCGACTATGGCGCTGATGTATGCTGGGTATCCCAACCCTGAGCCGATCGAGAAGGCTGTAAAGTTGGTTATGCAGAGACAGTTGCCTGTACGTTGCTCCCGTCTTCTATGTTGCGTAGCGCTGACATCGCGCCTGTTATGCCTCTGTTCATAGGATGGTTCATGGGCTCAGGAGGCTATCGAGGGCGTGTTCAACAAGACATGCGCTATCTCGTATCCCAACTTCAAGTTCTCGTTCACGATATGGATGTTGGCTAAGGCGCATTCGTACTTGGAGGAGCTCAAAGGCAGGAAAAGTTAACGTTAAGCCTGAGCCCGTTTTGTGGGGGCCCGTTTATTATCTACGCTATCTATGATTACTTTTTTGCCGCTACATACGCCATGTCAATCGCGTCTCACTATTCCACTAGTTCAATGGTTATGGTGAACTCGTCGTCTGAACTGGACGCTGAGGGAGGTCGGGCATTAAGAGGTACAGTTTGAATTTCCATTGCAGGATTCGCAGGTGTCGATGTGTCGTGTGAGTTGGATGGCGCCGCAGAGACATCATCGTCTGACCCCATAGAAGACGATGGCGAGTCAGAGGCATCCATGGCAGGCGCCGCGGCAAGAATCTGGCGGCAATGGTCCCGAAGATGTCTGGCCCTGCCCGCAGGAGACACTGGGTTATCTTGGCTGTCTTCCACGTCATCCGAAGACAGGTACAAGTCAACGGCCTGAATAAGGGTGGATGCGGAGGCGACATCGTCGATCCATCCCAAGCCCCACCGTAGAGAGTAGTGCCAGAAGTAAGTCGTGACCTGCAACAGCTCAGAGTCTCCAGGATTCGACCTGAGACACTGCATGCCAATATTGACACTGTCGGCAAAGCTGCGCTGATATTTTGGACGTATTTGACCTTTGTAGAGACGCATACTAACGTCTGATAATAGCAGCTTTGCCGTTTCCGCCCCCTTGTATGGTGCAGCGTCTATCGCATAATTGGAAAGGAGCTGTGATAAGACGGCGAGCCGTATCTCCATCAACCGATCGAAAAGCAGTGTACATGCCTCATGGGTGGATTTGTTGGGCAAGATAATACCGGGATGGTAGGCCAGGAATAAGGGATGGTTACGAATCTTGTCTAATTCCCCACGTGCAGACATGGAAGCCTGGGACGACTTTTGTTGTATCTCTGCGAGCACATCTTTGAGGTCTAGGATGATATTTGAGCTCAAAATGGCCATGGATGTTGAAAAAGGACGCGTGAAGAGGGCGGGAAATAGCTGTTGGGCCCAATCACGTAGATCTGTTTCCTGCCAAAGGCGGTGCCCGTGGAACAAGAGAATCCAGATGCACTTGATACCGTCATCCGAAAATGAATTCAGGGACAGGTTTCCGATGATGTAAGAACCGAGGAGGGGGATGTCACAACCGATGAGTATATAGAGGATGGCAGCATTACTGTCTCGATTGGCAATATAACGGTAGAGTGCCGAAAGGGGTCCGGAGTCCCAAGAGAAAAAGGATTTGGGCGAGAAGGAAAGGAGTTTCAACGACATCATGACAATCTTATCAACACCATGAAGTTCGGATGTCATGGTTTTGATCTGAGACGGATTGGGGATGCGCTTGAAAAGGGTATGGACATGGGGTAGACCAATCGGGGCAATGGCAGAGAAGTCGGGCAATATTTCATTGCAGGTCGCAAGGAACTCGTGTGGACAGTTCTCAGTTTTGAGCGAGGCAAACAAGAAGTCGGCTAGGATCTCGACACGAGCGACGGTCCAATGTCTGTGCATAACGAGGTTCTCCGCAGCCTCCTTCATCGGCGTCATGTCTAAACTTGTCGCAATACCCGACTCCGTACCAGGAGCCGTCGATACGACGCGAGGCGGATTCTTCAGAGTCAGAAAATGACCAACAAACGAGTCTGCATGGAAATACTCCGACCCTGGAATGTCTCCCAACGTCAGACCCTCCATTGAGGCTCTGATCGTCTCTAGAGTCTGTCTCTGCGTCGCCGAGCTGGGAGAGACGCCAATACTACGGAGAGTGACAGCTATGTCGTTGACGCAGCACTTGAATGTATTCCAGCGACTGAAGCGCACTGCAGCATAAGCTGAGAGCGAATAGTGGTCGTCTAGCGTTTTCGCACTCAACACATCGAGAGTATTCCTCTCGAAACGAGTAGTGGAATCAGGCATCTTGGCATTCGACATTCCGAGGGCCCATATCGCCTTGAGGCTGGCAACCCGTCGACGATTGCGCAAGGCGTCATCGAGCAGAAGGCTCTCACTGCTGCGAATGAGATTGACGAGACGAGTGCTGATACAGAGCTGAGGGTCTCTGATGTCGAGGACTCGGAGAAAAAGGTGATCATTGACGTCATGGAATCCTTTGGGACCATGTATGGCATCGGGGATCGCCTCTACAAAGGGCAGAAGCTCGTTGTCGTCGGTCAGGGACGCCACTGTCCATTGAACGGCGTGTCGGTCACGCTCTTCGGAATTTTCCAAAGCCTCCTCCGACATCGCTTCCGTCATACTGTGCCCGGCGTGCGAAGTTGAGAAGAAATGACCATAATACCGCCTAAGCCTCCACAGGCCGGCAGAGAGCGGTGTACGATAGGGACATGCCCTATAGATGACGGGGAGAACGGTGAGAACCAAGTAGAGGGTAGAAAATACCGCCAGAACGGCTCCCATGAGATACATCAAGACGACATTGATCGGGAGAAGGAAGGCAACAAGGCCCGCAAAGAAGAATAAGAGTGAAAAATGCAGAAGGACTGGGATGATATCGACGACTGTGTGCATGTGGAATTGCTTCAGTCCGAGGTAGAGAAAGGAGAACACCCTGGCGCGTCGAATAGGTGCAGGGCGTATCTCTGTCTTGTGAAGGAACTCCCTAGCCCATTGTTCGACTAGAGTCGCTAAGAGAGCGCAGGTCAGGCTCAGAGCGAGGCTCATGAACCACAGCACATTGCAGATCATGGCTGCAGTCGTGGCTTGAAATGGGGCTGGAATGTTTGCAATGGGGGCAGCACCCACCGGGGATGTCGGCGCGATGTGTTGCAAAATCTGTGAGAGTAGAACGACAGATGTGTCCCCTGAATCCGGCTGTAATGTTTTGTAGCTCTCGATGAGGAAGGCGGTTAGGCTGGCAGAGAATAGACCGGACTGCAGGCAAACTCTTAGATCGCAGGATATGATCATAGACTGGAGCAACACACAAAGATGAGCATCCCATTCATGTCTCCCTTCCAGCTAGCCACGAGGCCTCTGTCATATCTCTCCGCTTCGACCACATAAACGTTCCAGAGCTTTGCACAAGCCTCTTCGTTCTCGGCGTGAGTGTAGTTCCCTGGTGGAATCAAGAAAGCTAGTGAGATGCGTTTTGAAAGTATCACGAAAGGAAACGCACTCTTCTGAAATTGTTTGGGTATAGGGCCGTCTGACATCGGTTTCTTCTCTATGTGATTCCGTATGAGACCTAGGTCGTTCATATCATAACTGAGAGGAGTACCTTGCTTAAGATCCCTGGCCCTGGCTTCTGGCACCCCTCTGCTGTGAAGAGACCTAGAAAGAAAGGCCCACAGTGCCGCAGTGCGACGCGACGAACCTGCGGCAGCGTTCCAATTGATATCATCGTCAGACCAACTGCCGACTTTTGAATGCATTATTCCTGATGTTCGTACCATTTGAAGATGCCCGTCCTTTTTCTAAATCATCTTGCTCCATCCTGGGAGATGTAGGCTGGTGCGTCGAGAAGATGAAGCGGACATTGTGCGCTACTAAGCTTCATGCACATGAGCGCTGCTAGTAAGCGCCTAAATTGCTTCCGAGTCGCGTCGTAATTCGCCTGAAGTTGAACAGTCACTATCACTGGACTCAGTCCTTGCTCGCGCTCAGCACTCAGTCCTCAACTCAGTTCTGAGCCGTATTTCTTTCTTTTCCCACTTAGAAGGCGTCACAGTAGCGGTATCGATATGAACAGAGACCGAGTCGAGGTGAAATTCATGTTCAGTCGGCGTCGTGTTTCGTATATTAACCATTCTTCTCTGTGCCGCTTTTTTCGCCTTCAAGAGCTTGAAGGGTATGGCGAAGTCCGACTCCTTACCAACTGCGATGACTGCTATGATCAATTTGTGCTCGATGGTCGTCGAGGACCCAGTGCTTGAGCTCCTATCGGAGGTCCTTTCTGTCTTATATCACCATCTACAAGGCGACCCCGCGTCTCTTCCCGTGAAAGAGAAAGTGCTCGGTTTTGAACCAGAAACGGTGATGGCTGCCACCTCCCTGGCCTTCATGGCACAGTTCTTCAGCAGTCAGTATCTGGGCCCAGAGGTTCTGTCCAGCATCGAAGACCAATGGCCGTCTATTTGGCGTTGGGCCTCGTATATCGTCGAGCAGGGCATCGTTATGGAAAGGGATGAACCGGTCGAAGGACAGATCATGAGTCGTGGGCACCTTCAAGGCGTGATGGGCGACTTATTTTCCGCGTTAACGGCCCAAGACCGCCTTTGCGAAATCATAGGGTCATCTCCGGGTGTCGTCCCTACAATCACGCGGCTCTATTTTTTCGCCGGCCAGAATGCTCACCCTTCACAAATACTCCTTTCTCAAGCTCTTCAGCGCTTGATTGTCGACTTAAATATGACCTTGGAAGCGACTGCCATACAGGGGTTCTGGGAGGGGACCGCAAGCGCCTTCAATGTGCGGCCATCTGATCTTGCCTCGGCCCTGTTGAGCTCAATCAACAACGAGCTGAGCAGACCAAAGATCGCCTGTTTTCCTTTGCTCGGAAGCCTCATCAACCTTTCAGGGTGTACACGCGATGGCGGAGCATTCACTCTCGCCGGCGGCTCCATCCATGAACGTTCCGTTTCCTCTATGGTTCGCATATTTTCACGGCTGACGTCTCGCAAGCAATTCTATGATCGCCATCCCGTGAATTATCGCATGGCTGTAGGTTGCTTGAAATTCACTGGACAGTACCTCCAGCGATGCTTCGACTACGGAGGCTTCTCTTGCATCATCGAGGCGGTAGAAGGTCACCTTCTCTCGTCCATTCTAAAAGCACACCGTTTCGTCGAGTATGAACTCGAATACCCGATCCCGGCGCCTCCAGTCCGCCTCCAGACAATTCTCGTCGACCTTCTGAAGACAGTCGGCTCGTACACGGTATATCGTTCAGTATTGCGTGCCGTATACAATTCTTGTGGTCGAATCCGCAAGCACTCGACCGAGGACGATTTGAACAAACACAGTGCCCTGTATGAATCCTGGAGGACGTTCAAAGACATGATCCAGCCGCGAGTGGACATATGGGGCTACTGGGAGGAGGATGACGACATAAATGTCTGCGGTCGCGCATCAGTAGGCCAATCTGCTGCTCCTTCGTATCAGAATCAAACTGAATGCATTTGTCCAGTGCACGACCCCAACCAAGTCAGTCACTATGCGGCGGTGCACCGGCTGCTGCGTTGCTCTCTATTGCTCCAAGGCTTGTCAAAAGAGTGAATGGAAGGAACATAAAGAGGTTTGCGACATATTTGTCCAACGTCGTCGTCGTATGTCTTGAGATTCGTCGCCTTAACTACCAGCACTCACGAGTTAAATGTTTTTCTTTAGTGGGGACCCCACGCGAAATGGACGCTCGGGATATCTCCTTCCTGGAGGCTCTTATTGAGTCCGACATCGGGGTCTATGATTACGAAGAGGAATCTGCCACGATAAAAGCCAACTACATCTCGAAACACCCTGCTTTGAAAGACGAGACCCTGATACCCAAGTTCGACTACAGATGTATGCCGATGGAGCAAAGTTTCATAACACTCGAGGAGCTCATCCATGAGGATCTCCACGAAGATATCGATGAACTTATAGTAGATGAAATGACGGGGGAAGAATCCTTCTATACGATAGTTCCACACCACAAAACACCTTTATGCAGGGTTTATCGACGGTAACCTTCCGGCTGCTGCTTGTTTCTTCTCCTTCATATAGTATACGCTTTTTGCTGCTGTATTACGTGCCTCAAGTCAAGTACTAATGTTATGGTCAGCCACGTCGAGGGCCATAGCTTGACAGTGTTCGGGACGGCGCCACGCTGCGCCGAGGGTGACCACTGTCGACGTCCACCCTCATATGTAAGTACATAAGCCCCTAAATTTGATCATGCATCGACGTAACTCTCCAACTGAACGTACAACTACAATTCTCGGTACAAGAGCCAAGTAGCATCAAAGTCTCGGAAATTTTGCTCTCTAAATAGCAAAGCGCATAACATACTAAATTTCAAACCTTCCATGTCCAACCTACTTAAATCTACGCCTCCACTAATCATTCTACTTCCCCGTCCTTCCTTCCCGTTTCCACCGATAACAGTCACTGGCCTATCCTCCTCCGTACTCTTTTGTCCAGCGACCTTCACTTGATGCGGCAAAGACAGCCCACTCCCACCCCTGGACGCCCCAATCCCAAGCATATACATCGTGGACACCGTCCTCGCTCTCGGCCCCGGATGCCCCCTCCCCAGCGCAGACGTGTTGAGATCGGCACTGGGAGCAACGTGGCTCACCCGTGGCATCGCCACCCGCAACCCCAGCCCCGCGAACGGATCCTTCGCCACGTCACCGAGCTTCTGCGCGTTGCTATGAGCATGATTCTGCGCGTGGAAATTCATGGAATGCGAATGTCGGAGGCGGGGACTGGTCATGACGTCTCCGAAGGTGGGAGGAGGGGCCGGGCTGGCTGAGCGAGATGCTGGTGAGCCGCGGATCCACGACGCCCAGCTGCTGCTAGCGCCGTTGATAGGACTATGCCCGTTCCCGTTAACCGGGGGTGAAGGCAATGCCGGGGGAGACACGGACGAATCTTCCTGATCATGCACCGCGCGCTTAAGAGCCGCGATATCATGTTGGATATCCTCCAGCTTCCGCCGGAGCGTCCGGAGCGCCTTCTGGACATTGGGATCCGTACCTGTCGTGAACGCCTGGATTTGCGATTCGACGTCGGGCAGCGAAGACGGTGTGTCCGTATTGGGGTGCGCACTGACATCTGCTTGATCGAAGTATGCGTCTATCGGGGTTGAAGAGCTACCGGAGGAGAAGGCGGCAGGTATGGCTAATAGCGTCTCGAATCCGCGTGCCAACAGCATCTCATCGGCGACTCGAATCTCCAACTCGACACGCGCATCTTCGGTGTAGTCGTTCAAACGCTCTACAGCGATAGAGACCAGTTGAGGGGGTATGGCTTTTGACGATGGGGTTTCAGGGGTCGAAGAGGTCTGCGGTAAGCTTTTCTTGAGATCTTGCAGTGCGAGATGACAATCGCGGAAGGAGCGCTGCAGGTCGTCGTATCGTCGACTCGCCTGCTGAAGATCAGCTAGGAGGGGGTGCTGGGGAAGTTGTGCAGTGTCCTGAGTACGAGTAATATGTAGCTCGAGGTTTTCAATGGACGGGAACGAGATTGCTGGAGGTCCTGCGGGGGAAGGAGGAAGAGGGATCGGCTCGGGTGAAATGACTGGTGGCGCTGGTGGGATCTGGATGTCGAATGACTCCGTGGGGAAGGCGATGGGGCCGAGTTCGAGGGGGAGATGGGGAGACGGCTGGTGTAGCGTGGTCTCGGGGACAGTGATGGACTGTATATCGAGTACCTGTTCGACCTCAGTGGGGCCGAGTTCGAGGGGCAGGGGTGGGGAGGGATGTAGTGTGGCTTGAGAAACGGTGATAGGTTGTATATCGAGTACGGTGTCAAGTCCAGTCGCGGCCGGAGACGTTGCAACATCTGCAGAGGACGTTTGTTTCGGAGCGTCTTCGTGGGGACCGGGGAAGGGGGCTAGTGACTCAGAGTCATGATGACCGACAGATGGATCCGTAGTCTCGTCATGCTCTTCTAAGACCACAGGCATAGATCCCGAGGTCCCAGGAAGTACACCGCTATCCATTTTCGGAGGAACCATCGGGGGAACTGTATCGTCCTCGTCTTCCTCTTGTCCGTCGCCATACATCGCGTGCCCATCACTTTTGGACGCAAGCATCCCCTCAAGCTCGACACGTCGCGTATCCTGAGCCTCTAACAGCGCATCCCGAGCCTCCAACTCCCCAACAAGCCCCTGCACAGCAGCCTGCGCAGCTATCAGCCTCGCATACGACACACTCTCCGTTGTCGGCTCCGACGCCAACAACGCCTCGATGTCCTGTACCATCCTCTCCAACCCCAAGTCCTCTTTCTCATCCCCCCCTATTTCGCCCTCCTCCCGCCGCAACGCCTCCCTTCCCCTCCCTAGAACCCTCCTCAACCCCTCCTGCATGCCCTCTTCCCTCGCCAACATTCTTATGCGCAACGCTACCTCCCGCCGCCTTCCGAACGTCTCCCGCATGATGTCCTTGCCCAGCTCGTCCAGCGCCCCGCGGAGCTTCTCCGTGCTCACTTGTGATTGGTGCAGCTGCGTGGAGAGGGCGCCGAGCTGTGCTGTGAGGGTATCGAGCGTGCCGGCATGGCGCGTTTTGAGGGTAGAGAGGGAGAGGTGCAGGGTGGAGTTGGAGGTTTGGGAGAATTTCCTATAGGGTGCAAATATCAGTGAGAGTTATGTGGTGGAATGGAATGTAATCAGAGGATAGTAGTGGCGAGGCAGAGACGTACATGTATCGTGAAACCATTTTAGCTGCCGTGCTGTCGTCCAATCTAAGTTTCTCTAGCTCGACTTGCGCTTTCGCGCGCTCGACTCGATCGTGCGCTGACACCTTCTTCTCAGCGTCGAACTTGGCCCGCAGAACGTCAAGCTCATCGTGCAGCCTGGCGACCTCCCCTTGCAGCCGCTCAGACTCGACAGAAAACTCGCCGAAAAGCTTATGTAGCCCGGCCCTCCCCTCTGACAGTCCGTCCACGAGTGTTGACATGGAGCTGGCGCTAGAGGGCGGTGAGGACTTGGGAGGTGGTGACTTGGGCGCCCTGCCCTCTAACACCCTGACCAGATCCGCGTACTCCGTGACAGCGAGGTCGGACATCCGTACCTCCTCCCCCGCCTCTCTGAGCTTCATCTGGAGCTCCCGTTCCCTGATCTTGAGCTCCTCCTCTCGCCCCCTGGCGCTCGCGGCTAGTGCGTATGCGCCATCCTCAGCGAGCTTGGCCTTGGCCGCCTCGGCTTGGACGTGTGCAAGTTCGGTGGTACGTTCGAGCAGAGCGTCTTCTGTGAGGGACAACTTGTCCGAGAGCTGCCGTAGGGAGAGGGTGAGCTGCTGTGTCTGCAGAACTGCTGGATGCGACTGCGGGGATGCATCAGGGTGCGGATTGGTTCGTAAGACGTTGAGTTCGGAACGTAAGAGTTCATTCTCGCGCTCTAGTAGGATAATCTTGTCGTGGGCATTGGACGTATCTAGAGAGAACCGTTGAAGTTTAACTGAAGCACTGTGAGCTTCATCCTAGACCACCAATACTGAATCAGAACTCATTCGAAGACCATTGCTGCTACTCACCTGAAAACGATGAACAGCAGCCTTCAAATTTGATATCTCGAGTGATAATGGGTGGTCCTCGTCGACGTTGAGGTCTGCCAGAAGGACCATGACATTGAAGCCCCTGTAATACCTGCAAACGTGGCCAAAAATGGGCGTCTCTTTCCAACCAAAATTGCCGAAGCCTCTAATCGACTGATTCATGTATTGGGGTCATTCAACTCTGATCCAACTACAATATTCACTATGTAGGCACAGCACTACTACCATCACAGTGTTCCGCCGCTCTCCACAGCAGCCAGCTTGACTCTCTGCAACAAGACCGCGTGAATCAAAGGACGTCAAAAGACAGGGGCTCCGTCGATCAGGTGACGTAAAACAACTTTTTTTTGCTTCCGAAATTCATTCTCTCTCACCGACTATCTTCTCCTCTGGAACTTTACATTATCGCTATCTCTTCATA
Organism: Baeospora myosura; assembly: GCA_001179705.1. Classification (NCBI taxonomy): domain Eukaryota; kingdom Fungi; phylum Basidiomycota; class Agaricomycetes; order Agaricales; genus Baeospora; species Baeospora myosura. The sequence continues at coordinate 12,537 of CEMG01179872.1, forward strand.
ATGTTCAGAAACGTTCTACGCCAGTCACACCGGACCGTCTCTCACCAGACCCTCACCCACTCTTCGCAATGCCAGACGGCGCGCTGCATATCCGGGCGCGTAATGGCGGCGAGCGCAAAGTGCACGTCCTTGTCGCTTTTACGGTCGTATTCTGATGACGCGGTAAGTAACTCTCGTATGAGACGTTCGACACCCACTAACGCGCTAATGCGCTTTTCCTATGCAGGCCGAGCGGAGCTGGAAGGCACCAGGTGGAAGTTGTTACAATTGCGGACAAGGTACGTCTCGAGAATTCAATGCAGCCCTTGGCTGTACATTGACCTTATTACGACTTCAATCTTTGATGTTCGCTATTACAGAAGGGCACATGTCCAGAGACTGCCCCTCCCCACGGAAAACGCGAGGGAGCGCGATGCAGAGCAATGCCCGTTGTTACAATTGTGGACAAAGTACGTCCCGGCCTCCAGGACTTCAGACCGAATCCGGATCCTTTTCTGCCTTATGTTTCGTCGTTGACGTACGTTGTTACAGTTGGACATATCGGCAGAGATTGCCCCTCCCCAATGAGCTCGAAACAAAATCCACGCTGGTAGGTAACTTTTCTACCTTCATACCTTCATGAAGGATTCCTTTACCAATGCTGAATGGTTGTGCAGCTATAGATGTAAACTTAAATCATTTCTGGACCGGTTCTTATGCTCATGGGAGCGACTCGTGATACAGGTGGTCAGCCCGGGCATATCTCTACATCATGCCCCAATTCACCAGTGAGAGGGGGAGAGCCTTACCATCCCGAGGTAGGTACCTTCAAACATAACCCAGTGTGCCTCACTTATCCTTCTTTTCTTCTACTTTCTAGGACTACGCGGAGAAAATGAAGAATGTTCGGTGTTACAATTGCGGGCAGCGTACGTCACATCTCTGGCAATCAGCTCCTTACGTCGTTCGCTAACCTTCGCTCGTACTCGTCGTAGTCGGACACATGGGCAAGGAATGCAAGACAGGGACAAAATGGTACGCAGTGATTGACTAAAGCAGATAAACACGATTCGAACATTGAAACTTTTGTCGATGCATTTCCAGCTATAAATGTGAGGCTTCATCATTCGTCCGACTAGTATCACATCTTAACTGTTTGAACCACAGGCGGCGGGGAAGGTCACTTGTCTTTCAACTGCCCCAACCCCAGACAAAATACAATACCGGATGCATCGTCGCAAAGCTGGTAAACACTGGCAATGACTGGCTCTCCGAAAGCACTAGTACCGAGTATGTTATACTTTTACTCGTTGGTTTGTTAGACATATGGATGAGTTTTGCGAATAGGTACTTCTGTCACCACGATATCGAATCCTCTAGCGGCGGCTGCAATAAATCATAAAGTCGATGACACAGGCTCTCTAAGGTGTACGCTACTACTGCTAGGTCTACATTGCATTGAGCCCATAA
>CEMG01179876.1:0-17003 GCA_001179705.1 Baeospora myosura
TTCCATCTCCAAAAATCGACCCCATTCCAACTTATCCATAGAGTAACTCTCGGTGTCCTCGCGAGGGAAGGTCCTGTCGCGTACAGCCTGACCAAAGCTTTCAACAGCTGCGTCCCGAGGCTCCTGCATTTCTGCAAACCGTCTCACAAACTTTGCTTTGTGGCCGGGCCAGGTTCCCATCATGTCATCCCATACAAGGACCTAACGATAATCAGCATTGACTGGCATTGAACTGATGAATCTCACTCACCTGGCCACTCGTCCACGGGCCAGCGCCAATCCCGATAGTCGGTATGGTCAATCTTTCCGTGATATATCTCCCGAGATTCTTGGGAACACCTTCAATGACGACCGAGAAAGCACCAGCCTCTTCTAACGCCAATGCGTCTCTCAGCACCCTCCTCGCACTCTCCACGTCCTTTCCCTGCACTTTGTACCCCGACATCGCAATATGTCGCTGCGGTAGCAGTCCCACATGCGCCATGACGGGGATACCGACTGCAGTCAACCTCCGTACAACATCTACGATCTCCTCGCCACCTTCTAGCTTGACGCCGTCCACCCGACCCTTCTGGATGAGCTGGACAGCATTCTTCACAGCGTCTTCCGGAGAGGCATGGTATGTCCCGAATGGCATGTCGGCAACGAGTAACGGGTGGGTTGTTCCCCGTGCAACAGCGCTTGCGTGGTGAATCATCTCGGAGAGCGTAAGTTGGGTGGTGGACGTATACCCTAGGCAGACTTGGGCCAGTGAGTCGCCAACGAGGGTGATGTCTATCAGTTGACTAGAAGAGCAGGCGACCGCAGTTGGGTAGTCGTATGCTGTGAGCATCGTTATGGGCACCTGCGATGCTTTCTGTGAAAGTAAAGACTGGATGGTGACTTTTTTGCGAGCTGGAGCTTTCGACACATAAGGTGAGCATGATTAGGTACAAAACAGTACCCAAGACTCACATTGAGACAATCCGACGTCTGAAGGACGTACACTCATCCACCGTCGTTGGGCGTGTGCCTTCAACGAACCGTGGAGACATCGGGATCTGAGGAGGTAGAACATAACTGGAATGATTATATTGAAGTCGAGCAATAGTTATAATTTAGGAAACAGTTGTATCAGGCCATTCCGAGAAAGAAATCGTCGAGCAAAACTTGGTCCATGTGTGTTTTACATCGTCCGATCGACAAGAGATTGGGGGCGATGAGTGCGGGAGTTTCAGTTGCCGAGGCCGGCAAAGCTTAGGTAACGTGTGCTTAGTCATCCACTGTCCGTGCGCCACGCTGCAATTTGAAGCTTAAGTCCGAGTCAAGCTTGAGTAAATGGCGCGATATTCTTGAGTTTGTGGAAGGCATTAGCAGATAGCAGGTTGGGTTTGCTAGTCATTATAATCACCCTGGATTTCTGGTCCGATCAATTCTACGTAGCCCTTGGTCATGGAGGCATGACTGGCAAGAAAAGCGGTGTGAATGAAGTATTGCATACTTTTACAATATATCGATGGTGATGTCCAAACCCTCGTTACGGAAGTTAGCAAATTTGTCATACACGGCCTCAGAAAAATCGGAGTCTTCAGGGACTGTGCAGAAAAACCAGAACCTCTTCAGAGCCACCACTGTCGAATCGCCACGACGAGGGCTGCTCCATCTCGACTCCAGTATCTGGATGAACAAGTCAGCCTCAGGATACTCTTGGCCACCACACATCTCGCTTTCTATTGATACTGATTCCAGCACTGGCAAAAATGAAGCGTCGAGGGAATTCCGGATGATGAGATGACGTAGGAGGCTCGGATGGTATGTAGCTTCTTCGTATAGTACGAGGTTAGTGAGACTCGGCGTTGACCGCAGAAGCTCGACGAGAGCGTCGTCCATATTTGAAGCAGATATTGTCAGAGTCTTCAGCAAGCACGAGCTTCTGATAATCATCGCGGATATTTGGGTGGAAGTCCCATCTACCCAATGAATATCAAGTTTGGCCAAGGAAGGCAAAGTCAGGTGACGGAAAACCGTGGCGTCGCCAAAGCCACCACTTCCGAGTTGTTCTTTCGCAGAGCGAATTGTAGGCCTGATAATGGATCGTGTCGGCAAACGTAGAGTGAGTTCGCAACCCATGCCATCGCAGAGGATAATTTTTCTGGCTTTATCTAGTTGGCCAAGGATGTCAAGATGCTGCCCTGGAATAGCTTGTTGTCCGTCGTAACGGGTTAACTGCGACCAAGGAAACGTCCAAGGGGCATTCGGGTGGAACGCCAAATACAGAATGCGCAATGCAGGTGCAGTCGAAAACATGTCGAAAATGGACCATGTTGATGGGAGAGAACGTGGTTCGTCAAGGTGCAGATGAAGAACCTTCAGAAGCGGTATGCGTCCTTTGATGGAGACGAGTTTCGGTAGATATTGGTAGGGAAAGTAGAATCTGGCCTCCTTCCAACGATGACAATGTGGGACAAGGCTGTCCAAGATTTTGGGAAGCCTTCGACCTGGCAAGGGGTGTACGGACAGGGTGATGGGTGACTTTTTCGAGCGACGCATGAGCTCTCGCGCCACAAGTGCTAAGGTATGCTCTGGCTCACGGGCGTCCTCGCTATCTATCTCAACGTCAGACCACATCTTTGGCAGGTTCAGCGCCGTCTTCCTCCAGAAACGACAAACTCTCCCGAAGACCCAAGGTCCTTTTCGGGTGTTCAATGTGACCGGCGGTGAGTAGTCAGACGTACTCCGCCTATCATGTATGAGAGCTTCAAGAAAAATCTCCGATAGCACTTCTCCTGGGATGCGTCTTATGGGTGACAGCACACACACGTGAAGGTCGACAGATTCCTGAGTCACGGTATCGTCGCGGCGAATGGACAACGTCTGCAGCGTGAGTTTCAAGCGATCGATCTCCTCGTCCAGCTGCAGAAGTTTACACCTTTCATCGGAAAGATTTTGACGTAGCTGGCTCGCTTCCACCGATGATGGACAGGTATGGGTATCCAGAAGGCGCTGGACTAAGGGAGTGGAATTTTCGAATTTCATGGCACTATCGTCTCGGGTTGATGAAATTATTGAGGGTTTCGGACAGTATGCTTTTTTACCAGGTAGCAGCTAGTGTACACGCTTCATTAGATAGTACACGAACAGGAAGGCAGCATACTCANNNCTCACCAGGCAAGACGAAGTGTGAGGTTGAGTTGGAAGACCCCTGTGTGTGGTTGTTTTGTGCAACCGTTGAAATGCAATTTCTTGGCGCTTTTGCCAAACTTTTAAGTACTCTCCTGCACCTCACCTTCAATTTGACATTGCCTCTACAGCATCATGCTGAGCGACTCGGAGTCGGACGGCGAGGCCACACATCAGCTTACCATCAATGAACACTACGCTAAGGCCTTCGAATACCGAAAGGAACGGGAGGAATTGGAAAAATGTTCGTACTCTCGATATAAACCTCAACGGCTGTGGTCTCATGGAATTTACTTTCTAGTAAAGCTGAAATATGGTCCAGACTTTGAAGAAGACGATGAGGAAGATTCCGAGACAGATTCCGAGAGCGCAGAGTCTGAGGATGAAGACGGAGAAGAACTTACGCCTGCGGTAGATGCTGCCATTCTACGAACGCTTGCGAGAATAAAACGCAAGGATCCTGAGATTTATGACGCAGAGAAGGGCGTCTTCGAAGGTACATCACCTCCCTCATTCCCTTTATACTGTCCTAAATGTTGAGCTAGAGGAGCAGAAGAAATTGTCTTCAGCGAAAACATTCGCTCGTGCGCCGAAGGATAAAGTACGTATGCCGACACTAGACAAATGGCTGGGTCTCATGTGCTTCGAACCTAGCCTTCTAAACCTGTAACGATGCGCCAAGTTGTTCTTGAATCCGAACTCAATCACGCAACCTCTCGCTCGCCCTCACCCGAACCTCTCCCCCATGTCGAAGAGCAGAGAGCACTTCGTGATGAAACAATAGCCGTGTTCCATCAGGCGGCCAACGACGGCGATGACGATGACGACGGCTTCCTCATTCCTCGAGAGAAAACCAAGGACGAAGCCGAGAAGGAGGAGGAAGAGTACCGTGCTTTCCTGGAGCGAGAAGTTGGAGGCGATCTCAAGGATTTGGTGACCATAGACTCAGACACAGCATTGTGGAAACACGAGGATGGAGAAGGCGCGGGTGTCGAGTCTAAGAAGAAGAAAAAGAAGAAGAAGGACTCGAAGGAGAAAACAGAGAAGAAAGCGACGTCAAAAGATGAGGCAGATCATGAGTTTCTCATGAAGTACGTGTTGCTTTGTTTCAGCTGGTTCTATCAACTCATGTCGCTTTCCAGCTACATACTCAACCGTGGTTGGATTGATCGTGCCTCTCAACACATCCCTACCTATGGCGAGATCACCGGGCCCAAGTCAAAGTCCAAAGGAAAGGGAAAAGAAAAGCAGGAAGCACCAGCAGGCGACTCTGATGCCGATTCGGGGGGCGACGGAGCTGCGTCTGGCTCTGAGGTTGACGAAGAAGAGTTCGAGGAAATCGTAGACAGATTCGAAAGTTCCTACAACTTCCGGTTTGAAGAACCGTGCGTTTTCATCCAGATTCAAGCCGAAGCACCGTGCTAATGTTCTGATACTCCTCTTGCTCTTCAGAGACGCAGCGGTGATCAAAGGCTTCCCTCGTGTTCTTCCTGAAACTGTTCGTCGGGAAGACACAACAAGAAAAGACGCTCGTGCACGTAAGAAGCAGCGGAAAGAGGAGGAGATGCAGAAGAAGAGGGAGGAAGTCAAACGGTTGAAGGCCCTGAAAATGAAAGAGTTGAGGGCGAAGTTGGACATGATCGGGAAAGAGGGAGGAAAGTCGTTTGAGAACGATCCTGGTACGTCAACCCTTGCATTCTGGTAACATAGTCATCTGAGTCTCGTTATCATCTCTAGCGCTACAGGAACTTGATCTCGATGCTGAGTGGGATCCGGCAGCTCATGATCAGCAGATGGCTGGGCTCTACGGAGACGACGACGACATGGACTACAACGATAAACCTGACTGGGAAGACGACATCGACATCGGCGACATACCAATATCTGATGACGATGCAGTTGGCACCTCGAAAAAGACAAAGAAGAAGAAGAAGAAGAAAGGAAAGGAACCCGCCGAAGACGAGGGCGTCGACATGGATGCTATGGATGCCGAGGTTGAGCGGATACAAGACGATGAAGAATGGGATGGGACCGAAGAAATGCGAAAACGGAAGCTCGATGAATACATGGACGAAATCTATGGGCTGGATTTCAATGACATGGTGCGTTGATATACGGCGACTCATCGCAGAGGAGTTGGCTGAAACATCTCCTGATAGGTTGGAGGCATGACCACCAGATTCAACTACACAGCTGTCCAGCCTCAACATTTTGCCCTAACACCAGCAGAGATCCTCATGGCCACCGACGCAGAACTCAACGAGTACATGGGTATCAAAAAGTACGCGCCGTATAAGAACAACAAGCAGCTTGGATGGGATTCACAGAGACCGGAACGACTGATGGAACTGAAAGGCAAACTCGCGGACAGGCTCGGCACAAATGTCGGTGGTAGGACTGCTAATGCCGCCCCCGAGCGTCCAGCTAAGAAGCGAATGGGAAAGAAAGAGAGGATGAAGTTGAAGGCCGAGGCTGGGGAAGGTGGGGAGGAAGATGACGAAACCATTGAAAAGTCGAAGGGCCCTTCGGAGGTTCCGAAAGATCCTACACCTGTGGAGGAGAAGAAGCGGAAACGTTCATCGTCGGACAAGGAAGACAACGGCGATGTGCAGGAGCAGGAGCAGGTATCTTCGAAGAAAAAGCGTAGACGACACAAGAAAAAAGACGCTGACGCATAGTATCAGGTGTGTACCTTTTATTACCACCCGTTCATAACCACCAGTCGCATGCATCTGCTCATACTGCTGCGTTTAGGTCGTGTGCTCGTAGGACTCGCTGTAGCTTATACCGCTTGCATGATGCACAGCGCAATATCGTCATTATGTTCAGCATCATCCATGATATAGGCTTAATTCTAGCACAGCGAAGCCAACGGTCACCCTGGTGGCACCACGCACCCTAGGATAAAGACAGACAGTGATACACTATAAGTATACTGAGGGCTCGCGCGCACTCTGTTATACACTTTGATCATGACCAATGATACCCTTCTCTGTCCGAGTTATACACGCGTCTCGACGCATGTGTGTATTGCGGACCCCGGTTGTTCCTTTATGGGACCGCTCCATCGCCTCTATCGGCATGGGATCGCCCACAAAAACAAATCTACCCAAGCACCGGCCTGCCAGTCCTCGACCTCATAGCTACCACGATGGGTAATTTTTTCCCCGCCATCCCCGACTTCCTCATCCCCTGGCTCAAGGAACAACAGATCTTCTGGGTTGCTACCGCCCCACTGGATCCAAGCGGGCATGTCAACCTCTCTAGCAAGGGCATAGAGGGTACATTCCACATCATTGATGACAACAAAGTGTGGTATGAAGATCTGACTGGCAGTGGTTAGTCTTGAACTCTGAGCTTCTAGAGATTGTTCCTCAATTCGTGATTGGTAGGCGTAGAGACTATAGCACACCTACGCGAGAATGGGAGAATCACGGTGTTCTTCAATGCCTTTGAGGGACCAGCAAAGATTTGTAGACTATTCGGGAGAGGTAAGGTCTGATAACGCTGCATTGCACCCATTCAATGCCTGAATACATGCCTGCGGATGTAGGAACCGTACACGAATTCGGCACACCCGAGTACGATGCGCTTCTTCCTCCTGAAAAGCGAAAACCAGGCTCGAGAGCTGTGATCATGATTGATGTGGATAAGGTCGGCACTGTATGTGGCTTTCAGGTTACCCTCCCCCTCCATTACTTACAGACGCTCCCAAATCGTCCAGTCCTGCGGCTACTCAGTCCCTTACTTTGAATTCAAAGCCCACCGCTCCGCGCTCTTACACTATGCCGCAAAATTCGAGCACCCGTCCACGGAAGATTCACCGCCCAACTTGGTGGACGGGCACTGGAGGAAAAACAACGCGCAGAGCATCGATGGTCTTCCCGGCATGAGGGATGCGCTGCATGCGCGGATGTCTGGTGTGTACGAACCCATTGAGGAATCCGAACCAAAGGGCAACAACGTGGCAGATGGCAACGGAATTTTGCTTGCATTCAGGGAGTGGAGGTCGTTATCACTGTTCTCGATGGGGGTGGCCCTCGGCGTCGGGTTGGCCAGGCTTTCTACATGACATTCCAAATTTTTGGTTGGGTTCTTGTTAGCAAGTTTGTGCTAGTCGAAGGCCCCGGTCAAGGAAATGGGCGCTGCTGCGCAAGGGCTATTGCAATTGACTCGAGTAATCCCCCGAAATCTTTGGTACAGAAAGATGTGTGAATAGCAGTCAACTCTGCAAAGTGGTACGCATTGTCTGGGATGGAGTACCGTAGAACGGATAGGTATGGGCCACAGTGCCTGACTGCAGGGCTCAAACGACGTAGACATTTTCTTTCGCCATACTGTAGCCCTCCAGCTTCTTGAAATATTCCAGTCGAGCCTGACGCTCCGCCTCCCATTTCTGCAGAAAAGACCAGTCAGCGGGTGGAGTCTGCATACGTTCGAGGCGGATGAGCTCACCTCATCAACATCGACGTCTATTTCTTCCTCGTCCCCCTTCTTCGCCTTCTTCCTTCCGGTGGTCTTCGTCTTCTTGGTCACCTTCTTCTTTACAACCTGCGCGTCCTCATCCTCTGATTCCGCCTTCGACGTCTTTCCTCTGCCACGATTCGACGCCCCCGATGCTGCCGCCGCCTTTCTGACTGGTCTTTTCGGCAACAACGCCTTCAAGCTATTGGCGAGCTTCACTGGTTGGACGGGACGGCCACTGCCTCTGGGTTTCCTCCTCTCCTTGACTGCTGCGGCAGGACTATCCACGTCGTCATGATCTGTCACCACATCCGCGCTTCCTTCGTCTGCCCCCTCCAGGTCAGACTCCTGCGGAGACTGGTATGCGCCATGGTGCCTGGCTACAGATTTACGGCTAGCAGTGGAGGTCTTCACAGGTGACGGAGTGCTAGGCATCGACCCCGATCTCGGACTGAAGACACCTGCGCTCGATCTCCCAGGAGAGCCGGCTGCAGGACGTTTACCAACTCGCTGCTTATGCGGACGCGGTGGCATCTCCAGCCGTTCTTCCGGGTCGTCAACTGTGATGATACGAGGCGGCGGTTGGCCACGATATCGCGGCTGCGGCTTGGGCAGAATCCGTTCGGCCTTGATTTTCTTCTCGACGGCGAAGAAACCAAATGGGTCTGAGAGGTTTGCGATGTCCTTGGACGGGGATAGTTGGGGGTTCATGTTCTCGTCGTCGTCGTCGCCGTAGTGTTCGTTATCAAAATCAAGATTGTCCTCATCCTCCTCGTGATCGAACTGCCCACCACCACCGCCATATTGATCTGCAAAATCCGATGTGATCGTGGGCAGAGAATCAGGAAATTGTGAAGATGATGGTATCGGAGATGAAGGGGGAAGTGATGATGGGGCATGTCTGGCTTTCAAACGTTGTCCTAACGTTCCAATAGGTGCCTTGGCTCGACGTTTCGGCCTCGGTGTTGGAACATGATGATAGTCTGCTGCGTCCGGCGCAAATCTGTCCGTGATGTCTTGTAAAGGCTGTTTCTGTCTGGGCAAGGCATCCAAAGCTTTGCTCGGCTTAGTTTCTTTAAAATCTTCTGGTTTAGTGAGTGCTGAACGTGTGTTTCGGACGCGAGGCATGACGATGATGGTGGTAAAAAGCAAGAAATGGAGTCCCGACTCCGAGCCCGGAAATGAACCAAGCGTGTCAAGTCACGTGATCGTAGCCTACGCTGATCAGGAACAGCCAACTCCTACAAGGACCCACATAAGTCCACAACCACGACGAAAGGTACAGTCTGGTACAGTGATGTCCATGATATCGCAGTGCATAGATACAGTACTTCATACATACAAATATAAATACCCTCTCAAGCACCCAGACCCCGGCCGACTCGCAATATACGCATTCTTTCTTTTGCACTGCCGTCCTTCGCGTCGACGAGTGTCATCTCATCTGTAACATATGTTGGCGCAAACCTCGAAGAGGCCACTGAAATATTTCCCTCAAAAGCAGAGTGAAAAGAAACCGATGGGGGCTTCGTCGACTCTGCGTGAAAGTGAAGGGTTGAACCTGGTGGTGAGGTGGGAAAAATGATGTTTAAGGAGGAGCCTGGCGCGATGGCGCGTACGGAGAATTCTCCGCCCTGACTGGAATTACCAGCAGTAGTGAGAGTGATAGAAGCGTCCACTTTCCTAATGAGACGCGGATGTCAATGAGTAGCGTTCAGACTAGTAGTCAAAGGTTACATANTACATACGCATTGTTTGTTCGAAGGTCGAGGAAGGTGTGCGCGTTTCCTTCACTGTGCAATACAATGTCTGCACTTATAAGCGCATTGGACGTCTCCATGGACAGAAGTTGTGAAATGCTGAAAGATCCTCGAATGGCACTGTTGCTTGTGTGCAGAACGGCAGTTTCTGCCTGTACAGACTTTCAAGAGTTAAAAAATGGGACACTGACCGCATGATACATTATGGGCTCACATCCACGACGATATCCTTTCCTGTGGTCCTAAGCCACAGGTTTCCGAAGCTTAGCGGACCGTGCATTAGATACGAGAACATGGGAAGGTCCATCCGAAGGTCTGGCTTTTTGTGTGCCCGAGGCAGCACAATCGTGATATCGAAATGGAAGAGTTGGTCGTCCAATGGATGACCTCGAGACCGAGAGGTGCCAGTCTGAGATCCGTTCATGAGAGAGGTGAATTATAAGATTGTGTTACGCTCACGAATATCCCCATGCCGATATCCCCAGATTGGTTTCTCCCGAGGCAGACCACGACGTCTTCGGGGACTTTTTCGTCGCGATGTTGGAGTACAACATATATCTTGGCGGTTTCATCGTCAGTGGGCGCGCTGATGACTTTGACGTGCCCGCGGGCTAAGGTGCCGCGCGCAAACAAGGATAAAGTGGGGGATGGTACCTCGAAAGAGGTGAAGGAGGAATGGTAGACATGTGGACCTGAAGATGCGCTGGCTGTCCTCAGCCATGTCGCGCTCTCAAAACAGTGTTCTCGGTGTACTTCGTCGTGGCCAACGCTAAAATCATGACCCCAGACACCAAGCTGCTACAGGACACCCACGCTGACATCAAGGGAATGCTCAGGAATGAGAGGCAAAGACTTACTGATGAGTGGCCGGGTGGGGGATACGGGAATGGATGATGATCGTGATCAGGGCCTCCTCCACCTTTCCCTCCACGAGGCTAGAGGTTTATCAGCTTCGTCGAATACTTATGGATACTTGGAAGTATACGCACCGGTCGTCCGGTCTTGTGTCCTGGGAGAGAATGGAGGATCATCCAAGTGATGAAGCCGAATACGAACAAGACAAAGCTCAACACAGCAAATAAATGGAGAGAGCGAGAAGAGCCGCGAGACCGTATTGGCAAGCTGGCTTCTTCCAATGGCATAATCGCATTGTACGTTGGAGGAGGTGTGTATGATGGAGGAGAGTTTGGGTCATGTTGATCTGTATGATGTCGTCGCAAAGAGCTAGTGGGACTCCGCTTCAGAGGTGTTCGCTCGTCGTCAGAATCATCCTCGATGAGGACAATCATGGTAGGTAGTCAAGTACAGCGACGTCGGATGCGGGTGAATGCTATCCGCTACTTACATCCGCAGCGACGCAGTCCTACTCCCCGCCGACCACCGTGTGAAATGAGAGTCCAAGACCATATTCAAGTTGGCGTCAGGTGGCATGCCCTTGGTCTTCGTCTTCTATGGTGCTAAGCGGCCACTGGGGTATGAATGGACAAAACTCGGAAAGGAACCGCTGTAAAGGTTAGCAACATTCTATTTGAGACGTCAGAATGTCCGAGAATTTTGGTCCGGTGACTGTTTCGGATTTGAATATCGCGCCATATCAGCGACTTTAGATCCTATCCTATCCTATCGCACATACGCACAGCGTAATGGATTTGTGACTTGGACTACACTGACAGAACGCGGTCGAAGTTTGGTTGAATTTTCAATTTATTTTCAAGTTTGGCATTGTTTCTCTTGGAAGTCAACGGACCCTGCAGGGCTTAGTCAGCGCAGCCTTCCGCATCCGGCCCGTGACTCTCCGAGTCGGAACCTGGCCCCGATCCACCAATTTGCCACCAATTCATGCAAAGTTCTTCCAACCAACAAGCAGAGGTGCGCCCTGATATCTCTCTTAATCTGATGTATCTAACGTCTTTGTTTAGGCAACATACTCCAGAGCTGCAAAAGCGGAGCTTGCGAAGGACTACGATGCTGCCTTCGGACTCTATATCAAAGCGGCTGAAGGTTTCCTCCATCTACGACGTTCGTGCCCTGATGATGACAAGGAGAGCCTGAAGTGGAAGAACAAAGCATCGGCTGCGCTGCAGCGAGCTGAGAAGATCAAAGCGTTCTCGGAACGCTCCAAACCCAACAAGTCCGCGCTGGGCCATCCAGGAAGCCCGGAGGTCAGACTCACGCCGGTCGCGATAGACCGATTCTCTCTGGGTACGTTCGGGCTGCTCATCGTCTCGTTCGATGTGGACATTTGACTTCATGTCAATCAGAGGAACAATCCTATGTCCTGAAGAAGAGCGGGTCGGTGAATGGCATTATATTCCCCATATGGGACACGGCATCCTCTTCTTCGACATACGAGTACGTTACTGCCATATTCTTTGACTAGAGATGTGTCAAGTTGACCTGTTCACTCAGACAACTTGATCAACAGCCTAGTCTCTCGCCAGAACAGCTCAAAGTTTCCCCAGTTTGGCGTCACCCGAATGACGGTGTTGGCACACAACAACCCGAGCGAGAAATTGTTCCTCAAGATATCCTGCAGCATATTGTGACAGACTGCTCAGTATGCACAGCTCTATCCGTGTGTCTCGAGCACTCTCGAAGGTTCAACTCGAATGTAGGTGTGGCGCGTAAATTTCGTCTCGCACTGCTAAATCTTCTCCAAGCTCGCAAAATCCGTGATTCGCAACGTTGACGCCCAAGGTAACTATCACTTGAAGCTCTTCTTCAACGGTGACTGGAGACGTGTAAGTACCTTCTTCTGCTGTCTATAACTCGTATGCCTAGTCCTTGTAACCAACGTCTAGATAAGTGAGAGGGTCTGTCTCTTCTGATGCTCGGTCTCTTATTTCTTTTGTACAGCTATCGATGATCAACTACCTTACCACCCAACTCTCGGCTCTCTCGTATGCATGTCTTGCGCCCCATCGCCGAACTCACCCCCAGTCATATGGCCAAGCCTCGTTGAAAAAGGCGTACGTGCATGATCCTTCACTTTCACGCGCAAAGTCTCAGGCCTGCGATTGTCAGTATATCAAACTAATGGGCGGATATGATTTCCCTGGGTCGTCAGTACCTTCACCAGCTCTATCCTTGCTTGCCATAACGAAGTATCCACAGCAACTCAAGCATCGATCTGCAGTACGCCGCTTCTCGACCGGTGTGTGATTCTAATTAATTGAATCAGTACTTTAGTCGGATGGATTCCAGAGCAAATCGACATCAAGAGGTGCGATAGCTTGTATGAACATCCGCGTCTGCTGACCGAATATCTTGTGTCACAGTCCAACCTTTGAACGTGAAAAGTCTTGGACAAGGATCTTCGAGGGGTTTCTAAGCGGCAAGTGCCATGCATAAATAGCAAAGTGTGCCAAGTTTGACTCAAGTCACCAGGCCAATGCATGCTCACTCTGGGTACTGGGGCCCGCTCGGATATCCGATGGCGCAACACCCAGCTTCTAGCGTCTCACAGCTATGCTGTCATTGGTAGGAGAATTAACTGTGCCCTCTCTGAGTCCCCGTGTCAGAGCTGATGATGATTGCTTATTTCAGATGTTGTTGAAAATGACGAAGAGGGCAGAATTCTGACTGTGCTAGATTCTTGGGTCCGTCCTCCCAGCACTGAGGTCGCGAGTAATGATGCCTCCCGTAAGTTCCACCGACGGTGTATATTCCTTCGCTCTAAATTCCATCAGGTATATTGAAAATGTCGTGGTCGGATGTCCTCGATGTTTTCGATGGGTTATACCTCAGTTGGGATCCGACACTGTGGGAGAAGTGCCTGACAATTCATGGGTAGGCTATCCCTCCAGTCCACAATACCTGGTCTTGACGTGCATACCAGCATCTGGAAGACGAGAGAGCAGGAGAACAGTACGTTTCTTTTCATTTAGCTACCATGACCCTGGTTTGACCTCCAGTGAATGAAGGCTGCACTGAACACACCGTCATCAAATTCGATGGTCCGCGTCGTGATTCCGAATCCGAACTGTGGATTCTTCTCACACGACACGTCGTCGATACACGGCGATCGTCAGACTTCATCTCTCTGAAGGTTCAAATGGAGGACGATCTGAAGTTCGGGTCTCATACGAGGCAGTCATCGTTTAACACTATTCAGGTGAACAAGCATTGCCATCTCAATCTGAGGAGCATTCATTCATGCATATTCATAACAGGGTACATATACGAATAGCCCCCATGTGCTTGTACGTCATTCATATTCTCTATTTCTAACACCGGAAGTCATAGACGCATAACAGGTCAGAGCAAGGATACCACCATCTCAATCGTCCGGCACTCTATCCATATTTGCATCTTTCGATGGACGATCAAAGGACGTCGGATACACCCTGATAGCCTATGCCAGTGCGAAAATAAACATTGCTTGGGACACGAATGTTGCGAAACCGCCCTTCACCACACAGGTAGTCCATCGTGTCCTTCATCAATCCTACATACTTACCCCGGATACACAGGTCGAGGGCAAGCTGACGAGCAAGAATGCAGGAGGCAACTCGTCCAACCCATCCTTCATGGTGAATCCTCAGTACCACTTGCGTGTTCACCCGCCCAAGCAATCGTCTGGGTCGATTTCTAAAGCCAAGGCGGCTGTGGGAATCACGATGCAGGCGGCGAAAGATATACCAGTCAATGTCGCGGTGATCTGGTCGCAGGGTGAACGTATATTCGAGTGAGATGACATGTTTACTACGCTGCCCCGGGTGTGCGTTAATCATTTGTGCGCAGATTGTCGCATAAGCAGATTGCGACTAGTTCGGGGGCGTACAGCTATGGATTGGCGACTGTGCAAGATAATCTTCCTGGTAAAGCCAATCCTTTCATCTACGTCTTGACCTGAACGCTCACTCTTCCTTAGTTGGGGACTACACGATCATCCTATCGGCCTTCGAACCACATCACTTTGGGCCTTTCACTTTGAAATTCGACAGCTCTCTCCCATTCGATCTGGTCTCGATTCCCAGCGAAGGAGCCGGGATGTACACAAAGACGATTCTAGGCACCTGGTACGTGAATCTATTGCTGCTTCAGCAGCTTGGTTGAACAAGCCTCTACCACCCTGTAGGGATTCTCAGACAGCCGCCGGCAGTCCCAGTTTCAACCGGTACTCCCAAAACCCCATCATCGAGCTAGACATCCCATCACCCACCCAGATAAAGTAGGTACCCGTTGTTTATTAGCCCTCCGATTGCTTCATTGACCTGGCCTGGCAGAATCCGATTGCAACTCCTCCACCCTGCCAGCACTTCCTTGAATGTCACCGTGTACCCGGCCTCTTCATCACCTGATGGCAATCCGTCCCTCACCCGGCATCTAGCCACCTCTGGGGGGTATGATGACGCCATCTCGGGGGTGGCGACACCGCTATTCGCCGTAAAGAAGGGTCGATACTGGATTGTACCATCGACATATGAGGTGGGCGAAGAGGGCTCGTGGAGAGTGATTGTTTATAGTGGGGTTGGTGGCGTCGAAGCTCAGTTGATGACCAGGTCATAGCGGTGCAACGCGTTCCGTTATTTGCTGAGTTAGGGTACGAATGAGGACGAGAGGAGGTAGTTGTTCACGCGTTTGAGAGTTGTTCGGGATGGATTTGCCTGCGGACGAGAGGATATGATCCACTCCAGACGTGTGCGGATCGTTTGTTTGTCTGTCGACGAACAGTCAGCCTGGTTGTCGTGTATGAAGAAGCATAATTGTAATATAACATACCGGTACTGCCAACAGTGCGCTGATTGTATTTCCCATCGTCATCGAAGTACTTCTGCAGCGCCACTAACGCTACACCGACACTGACATCTTTCCCCGTATCACAGGATATCCACACTCGCTTTCCTTTTGCCAGAGACACCCGAATGAAGTCGTCCGAACGAGGGAGGATCTCTTGCAAGAAATGGCCCTGCCCCTTCTTGCCGTCTACGTTGCAACTGATATGCAATATCCGTGATGCATCTCCTGTGATAGGTAGATCGAACGTATCTCCCGTGATGATGATATAGACACTCTCATCCTCCGAGGACGATGGCCAGAGAGCTTTTAGATCCTGGACAGCGCAAAGAATGATACGCCCATCGACCTTGTTAACAGGAGTCGGTGGCTGCGAGTCAGTAGTTCTTGCGCGACCGACGACATCCTGTACTAATTCAGGCAGCTCAGATCGCGTTGCATTCATCAGCAACTCTTTGTTTTCCCAGAATACCGAGGGAGTCAACCCCTGTGAAAATCTCATTAGCTGTTATCGACGAAGAAGGAAATGGAAACACACCATCCCCCAAAGCTCGTGGTCATCCCCAGACCCTTGCACGTAAGCATATCCGCCTGAACGGCGTTCGACGCCTTCTGCGACATGTTTGGACGCGGAGAGACAGATGATAGGGATAAACTCGTTGGTGCTCGAGGAAAGGTTTGGGAAAACAGATGTGGCGGGCGTTATCCAGAACGGCCGGAGTGGTTTTTGGAGCTTGGGGAGTGCGTACGAAGAATTCTACAGACACAGAAAATATGAGTTTTGGTAGACTGACCCATGTATATGTCTTACTGAGAGAGCATCGGCCCATCCATCAAGTAATCTCTCAATCTGATCATGCTCCTGAACACTCACTGCCTTCGGAGGCGTGTAGAGACAGACATCCCACTTCCCAGAATTTGTCGATGAGAGCTCTGGGAAGCGCAGAAGGATAGCTCTATTGATGACTGCACACCAGATTGGTACCGTCTTGGAGAGTGCATCTGGGATACGCTTTCCGGACCGTGTAGAGTCGACCAGGATAAATCTGAGTTTAGGTTAACGGGAAGATTATGAATTGAACGAGTTGGGTTCACCCACCCTTGACACTCCTCCACCAGACGTAGCAGATGCAAATTAGGCCGACGCAGATTGAAGCTCCAATTCGAAAAGTGGCCATCGGTTGATTTAAAATATGCAGGAGATGCCGTCGCCTGTAGCAAAATCCTGCTTAGTATGGTCCTTCCACATCTCAAAAAGAACGACGCTTACGATAGATGGATCCGTATACCATGCCCCACAGCGCAAGTTCGCTATAAAGGGCCATTATTCCACCAGATCAGCATAGGAAGACCGCCTCGTACGCAAGATTGGAGTGGTCGGAAAGGCTTCGTGAACCTCAGTAACGAAAGCGATGTCCTCCGAGATGGAATGCAGCCGATTGTATATGTCTAGGGATTCCTTACGAAGGAATGAAAGCGCGTCGGCCTGGGGGTCGGTCATGGTTGATAACAGTAAATTGGACGGGTGTTTGCTGACCCCCTCTTCGCAAATTTGCCTCCGGGCCGGAGTCCGTTCAACGTTTGGCACCTGCCACCACAACCTAAGCTCGACATCTCGTATCTTCACCACGAACGTCACCAAGCTCTGTACACGTACTGTCCACATAAATCAACATCTCTTCTATCACTGCTCAGTACTTACTAGTACTGGCAGTCTTGTGCAAGTCTTGTGTGCCTATCCGCCCATCCTCGGCAAGGCTCACTGCAACATGCCAAAATGTACACATCTCATTTTCCTCCCTTTGTTCCAGCATATGACGGTGTCAGCGTAATTCTATGCAGTCCAGTAGGCACACTATCCCCGCCACTTGTCTACAAAAC
>CEMG01179877.1:362-11437 GCA_001179705.1 Baeospora myosura
ATCGAACGTAAAGATGTGAAAGAAATCAAGAAAAGAAAGAAAGAGATATAAGTACAAGTATGAGCCTCACAAACCCCCCCTTTCTAGCGCATCTTTACCCGCGTAATAACCCTAGACTCTAGCTTGACGTCCTTGCTTCCACTGAGCCGTGAGCGTTGCTCGTAGCGCCGGCGAAGGTGAGAACAGTTCCGGTACGGCCATATCAGCGAGCGGGCGTCGATACCATTCGTCCTTTTGCCCGAAAGCTTCCTGCAACATAACTCTACCCTCCATCCAAGCGCTGGCAGGGACTGCGTGCACTCCTCGAAGCAGCATGTTGTCGGCTTGAGTGCTACGCTTTATGTCACGGAACTTGGATTTCCATTGGGCTCGGCTTCTGTCCTTCGGTCGACCGGATTTGACTTCGTTGTAGATGGATTTGAATAAATCGTCGAGTTGTTTGTTCCATTCGCCCGTCCACCATGGTAGACATTCGAGGATGACTTCGTCCGAGGGGTAAATGGACGACTCGCGTTCCGAGTCCGCATGCTGAATACGGCCCAGAATGAGGTCGCGTTCGACGTTGGTGATCTTATCCCATTTAAGGTAGAGGGATCCCGGCTCGCCTGAATCAGATCCGCCCGCCGAGTGCATCGAAGTCTGTATGGACGGTCCCGCCATGCATTTCCCGACGATCTCTACCCCTCCATATGTCTTAGAGACCCATCCAACGCTTCCTCCTTCCGCTACGAATGCCCCTGAGTGCGGTCGATCTAGGTACTCCATGACCGCGCCCACATATGATTGAGTGAAAGCGAGTCCTCCTCCATTCCATTTGAGAATCTTCACCACAAATCCACCCTCATATGCTGCTTGAAGATGACGCTCGCGGTCCGTCGCTCGACCGGGCGGAGGACGGAAGAGTTCCAAATCACGCTCGAGGAGCCCGATTCGGAAGGATAGGCCGCGATCGATAGCCATCGTGAGGACGTCGCCCACTGTCTTGATGTCCTTATGACAGTTAGCCCATAAACGCATACGAATGTGCACTTCCGCCTGGCAGACGAGGTAGCCCCGCTCGAGGAGAATGGAGTTCCAGGAGTAAGTAGAGGGAGTGGGGTGAGATAACTTGGGAGAAACTGCTGTCGTGACCCGACTCCATGCCCAAAACCGGGTCTCCCATAAAGTCCTTAAGTCGATTAGACTAGGCTCCGCCCCTGAATTACTGTTGTCGTCGTCACCAGGTGGTCCCGGGGGAGGTCCGTCAGACAGACGATCCTGGAGCGATCGGTTTGACTGTGTTCCGATCGCGACGTCTGGCGGAGTTTCAGAGCGTCTTTCCATGGTCGAGGTAGGGCTTGGCGAAGTCGAGTTGGACAAGGTGCTGGTCGACGAAATCGTCGGGGAGGATAAGCGGTTGAGCAAGGATCGGGTTGAAGATGTCGGGGCCGAGGATAGACGGCTGGACAACGTTGGGGTCGTAGCTTCGTCCGGTGATGAATTCCTTTGAGACGAGCGCCCAACAGTCTTCTTTGGATACGGCTGATGCCTAGCTTCAGCTCGGGGCGGAGGAGACGCTACTCGTCCTACCATTGCCCGTGGAGCGGTGGGTAGAGCTGGGTACAACGAGACAGGAGCTGTTGGAGAGGCTGTCGCAACGACTGGCGAGGGAGTTGGAACGGCATCCACTTCCATGGGAATCGGCGTGGCGGGGTTCGTCGGGATAGGTCTGACCTCGGTCCTAGAGACCACCATAGCTGAAGTTGGTGAGGACGTAGTAGCGATAGGAGCGGCGCTGTGAGGAGGACCGTGGTTAGCCCACCAGGTTTTAGCGAACCTTTCCCAAGCGTCGTTGTTCTGTAAGGGACCCTTGACCTGTATTCCAGAATCCCTGCTGAACACCTGACCGACTTTCGGGGCGTTAGCGGACCTGTACACCTCCCGCAACACCATCTCGTCTTCCTCTATCCGACCGATGTGATACGCGTCTTCTTCAAAGTACGCTGGCTTCTTCTTCCACCTCCAGAATGTGATCACTGTTACTGGCCTTCCCGCTTGTATGACCTCCTGCATTGAATAGTGGAACATTCGAGCGTACTCGTTACGGAGGTCGGTCGAGATGGCCCGGCGTCTCCAATCGAGGAAGTCGATCACGTAGTAAAGGAAATAGACGGTGAGGTCTCGTATCAAGCCGATGGGGTCGAAGTAGGCTCGCATCTTAGGTTGGAAGAACTCGTCTAGGATTTCTTTTCCCTTGAGCTTGTCTTTGATGGAAGGGATGTCGTCCACGAAGAGTTCGCTGGAACCTGTCTCCTCGCTTTCGCAATGGTAGTCCGCGTAGAGGTGAGGATTGAGTATGGCTATATTGTCGTTAGCCTCCTCTCTCTCCGACCAAGGGTAGAAGATAGGCACGCGTTCCCGTAGCATGAGAGGGATGTTCGAGTCCGCTAGGTCTCGTTCCCAGACGTAAATAGAACCCCGTTTCTCGTAGAGTTCTAGATGAAGGTCCTGTATGATCTTCACTCGACCTGGGGGCAAGAACGTTGCCCAATCCTTCCTAACAGCGATCCACCAGTTAATGAACCCGAGCTGCTCAAGCACGACTCGTCGTAGCACGTTGACTAGTCGGTAAATGTCGAGAGTGTCCGTGTGGGTGGACTTCAAGTCAGCGAACGCGTAGTGAACTGGAACGGCAGCTCTATTTCCCTCGAACTGCGCACTCTCCCAGATCGCTTTACAGCACGAATAGATCTCGTCATGACTGGTCGTGAACTCCTCGAGCTCCTTTGTGCCCAACTTCCATCTTTCTCCGTCTTTCTCCACCAATATGGGCCCTTCCAAATCGTTGAACCACTTCTTGGTCAAGTAGCTTCGACTGTTGATAGGTATCCAGGCCGCCCAATGATACTTGATGTTGTGGAAGTCGGGATGCTTAGCCCATTCGAGCTCGAGTAAAAGACCCAGGGAAGAGATGTTGCGTGAGGAACGGTGGCTGCGGGAGTTGATGAATTGTATACAGTTCCCTGAGAGGCGAGAAGTGTCCGCGTTGAGACCGACTAGCAAGATGCCACGGGTAGCGAGAGTTGTGTAGGGACGAAGAACATATCCATTAAGATCTTTCAACAGACGATCCATCTTCCACGTCCAAAGAGGATAGTCCACTCTTCAAACGTAGATGCACACCCTTGAAAGTAGCGAAAGTCCGCGTATTCCAGAGGGGCGTTCCAGCAACGATGGCAAAGGGTCCTGTGAATGAAACAGCCAGGTATATATGGCGGATTAGACTCGGATCAGGGAGGGAAGCTCGGCGAAACTATTGTATAAAAGGAGAAAAGAAGAAAGAAAAGAACAAAAGGAATTATAAAAAAGGAAAGATGAAACGAAGAGAAATGAGATAATGTACAAGAGAGATACGTAGCCCATGAGTCCTTCCAAGCTTCACAGCCCATTGGCTTTTTTGTAGTCGGCCAAGACGTTGGGAGCGTTGCGAATGTCGGGAATGGTCTGCCACGTGTCGAATTGCGGCCCGTAGCCTTCCCATCGGACCAGATATTCCCGCTTACCCCGAACTCCGTGCTGTCGGTGTCCCACGATCTTCTCGACGTCATACTCGATCTTCGGAGCTTTTCGGATGTCGATGTCGTGATGAGGATGCCTTTCGCCCCAGGAATCGTCGGATTCGGTGTATTTCTTCAAGTGGGCGATGTTGAACACTGGAAAGCCTGGGTAGTTGTCGCCCATGCGAAGGCGGTAAGTGTTGGGGTTCAGTTGTTGCATTACATCGAATGGTCCGATCCATCGCTGCACTAATTTCTTCCGTCCCCCTTTAGCCTCTACCCATTCCAACGAATGTGGGTTTACTAGAGCTCTGGAACCGACTGGGAATTTCGGCACCGGTTTCCTTCCTTTGTTGTACTGCTGGGCCTGTTCTTCTTGCGCGCGAGCAATGGCCAGTCGAGCGTTGTCTCTGTGTTGCGACAACTCCTTGAGGTAAGCTTTTGTATCTGGTAGAAGGCTCGCTTGAGTGATCGAATTGGAGGATTTAGTCAGGTAGTCCGAAGGAGAACGAGGGTTGAATCCGTATAGCAGAGAGAAAGGGGTATAGCTGGTTGACGAATGGACTTGAGAGTTATAGGCGAACTCTAGTACGTGAAGCCATTCTGTCCAGTCGGATCCGTCTGACTTGACGTAACTCCTCAGCATAGTTCCTATGTGTTTGTTGAGGATCTCCGTCTGACCGTCGTGTTGCGGGTGTCGAGCTGACGAGGTCATCATTTTCGTTTTCATGGCTTTGGTGAGTCCTTTCCAGAAGTCCGAAACCCATCTCGGATCCCTGTCGCAGATAATGCTTTCAGGCAGTCCGTACTTTGCCACTATGTTCTTTGTAAACAGTTTGGCCGTTCCTTCCGCATCTACTCCTGTATCCGTCGGTATAAACGTGGCATGCTTACTCAGTCGATCGACCACGACTAGCACGGCATTATGGCCTCCCGACCATGGCAGGTCCACGATAAAATCCATCGAAACCGAGTCGTAGCATTTGTGGGGGATTGGATTGGGCAGGAGGTAACCGAATTTGCTGAAACTCGCTGGCTTGACTTTCTGACATGTATCGCAGCTACGGCAGAACTTAGCTATATCCGCTCTCATACGTCGCCAGTAGAACTTCTCCCCTAATTGATCCCACATCTTGTCGGCACTTGCGTGACCCGTTTCCCAAGCGTTTTCGTGAATTTCTTCGATCATATCCTTTCTGAGCGAGTCAGGAATGCACAGACGAGGGCGAAAATCGGCGTCCCTGAAGAATAAGAGGCCGTCTTCGTCGATGTAGAATCTCCGTCCCGGTAGCCAATCGGAAGGTTCCGCGGAGGTCTTCGAGTAAGTCTTAGACATGTATGGGTCTGAGCGATATCCTTCTAAGAATCTTGTCTTGACTTCTGAGCTCATTTTCACAAATAGAGTCGGCGGTGGATTCATCATGTTCCAGTACTCTGGAGCTATGTCCACCACATCGACTAGATCGGTTGAGTCCTCTTCAACGTCTGATTTCCCCTTTGTTGGTTCTGATTTCTTTTCTTCCCCCCCAGAGTCTCTCTGCTCTGGTCTTGTTTCGACTTCCCCCCCAGGAGCCGCTTGCTCGTTCTGCGACGAAGATGGTATGCTCGTTTCCGCGGGTTTCCCCCCCCCAGCGTCAGCTCGTGCTTCAGCTTGAGCTTTCGCTTGTGCTCGCGTCAACCAGACCGATTTTTCCCCGTCGCAACAGTCGAATAAGTCCCAAGCGACAAACGTGGCGCGCTTAGCCGGTTCGGACTGATAAGCTCGCTCCTGCGCTTCGGCTAACGTGGTGTCTGTAGTCAACGTAGCTTCGTCCCAGTCCGGCTGCGGGGAATCGTGACTGGGAGGTAATCGAGGTAAACGGGAGAGAGGATCCACATTGGAATGGACCCGACCAGGCCTGTGCACTATCTCGAGTTTAGGAGCATAGGCGGAGAATACCGCACCCCAGGCAGCGAGGCGTCGGTTTGAATTTTCGTATGTACGGGCCCATTGAAGAGCTGAGTGGTCAGTGACGAGCAGTATGTCCTCTCCTTCAATAAATGGTTGGAACCGCACTAATCCTTCCTTCGCGCCCAAAGCTTCCCGTTCCGTCGTCGAGTAGTTACGCTCGGCAGGCTTAAAAGTCCGCGAATAGTATCCAATCACCCGTTCGATGTGCACAATGGTGTCATCTAATGAAGCACCCCAAGATCCTGCTGGGGGCGAATCATTGATTTTAGCGCTCATCGTTGTAGTGAGCTTCGGCGGTGGTAGCCCCGATTCGAAAGCTTTCGACAACCTCTCGTACGTCTTTGTACCCTTCAAATCTTTTACGGCTATCGGTTGTATCTGTTGTAGAGCGCAACCCAACGCGTCGTCCGAAGCGTCTGTATATAACCGATAGGGTCGGCCTTCGATAGGGTGACCTAGCACTGGGGCTTCCTGCAGAGTAGCCTTAACGCTTTCAAAGGCGTGTTCCTCCTCAGATCCCCAATTCCACTTTGACCCTTTTCGCAATAGTTGAAATAGCGGAGCGCACATGTCCGAATAGAAGGGGATAAACGCTGAGAAGTAAACTGTCATGCCGAGGAAGGTCTGCAGTTGACTTAATTTCCGCGGACGCTCTAATTCCATGATTGCGGCCACCTTTTCCTTATGCGTGGCCAAACCCAGACGCGAAACTTTGTGCCCCAACAGCAAGATTGACGGGTAGAACAGATGGCATTTGCTGGGGGAGAGAGTGATTCCTGATTCCTCGATAGCCCCTAAAACCTTGTCGAGGTGATCGATGTGATCTTCGTAAGTCTTCGAATAAACCACGATATCGTCGATATAGACCAAGCAAAATATCCATAGGTACGGCGACAGCACGCTCTGCATGACCCGTTGGAAGACCGAGGGACCATTCCGTAATCCAAAAGGCAGACGTTTGAATTGGTAGAGACCTCGATGAGTGCGAAAAGCCGTCTTTTCGATATCCTCCTCCGTAATGTTCAGCTGAGTGAAACCTGACAGAGCGTCCAAGCAAGACAACACTTGCGCTCCCGACAATGACGACAGTATTTCTGATTGACGAGGAATAGGAAATTCGTCCGGGATGGTGACTGCGTTAAGCTTTCTGTAGTCGACGCAGAACCTGGGCTTCCCGTTGCGATAGGCGATAACCACTGGAGCACTCCATGGGCTTTTTGAAGGCTCGATGACATCCTGCGAGAACCATTTGTCGATTTGTTCGTCGATAATGGCTCTCTTCGCTGGTGAGCTTGAATACATTGGTACGGCGATAGGAGCTTGACCTTCCACCGTACGAATAGCTACTTTTGCTGGATGATTCCCTAGTCGACCGTCGAAGCCAAAAGCTTTCACTCGTTTACGCAACATGGCCCAGGCTTGTTCCTTCAGTTCGTCCGGCAAGCTCCCCACATCAATCAATTTCTCCAATTCCGCCGATGAATAGTCTGTAGAATCGGGGAAGAGGGCCGTCTTGGGCCCGACGATTTCATCTTCCTCTTCCACCTCCAGTGTCTCCGACTCAGGCAGCGGACCTGACTCTTTGCTAACGTCAGCTCCGTCGAGGTTCATGTTGATTGATATCATTTTCTCGAAAATAGCGGCTGCTTTCGTCATTTCCTCGAGATGACTTTCGGATCTAGGTGCATCGAAATATGAACTCGGATCGGTGATAGTGCCTATTACTTCGCCTTTACGGATGAATCGAGGTTGATCGCTGGGGTTAGCGATGGGAACCCATGGTTTGGACGCGGTGATCAAAACGTTTGGAACCGTGAAAAAGGAATCGTTGGCGTTGGCCAAGAGATTCTTCTCCACCAGCCACTCCCGTTCGTCCTTGAAGTTCCCTTCTACTTCGATGGGTCGACATTCGTGGGGTTTGAGTTTATAATCTGCGACTGCCCGCACTGTACGCCCTTCTTCACCACATTTGCTCTTCCTAGCGCGTTTCTTAGCCTGGTTACGGCGATGACTCTTCGCTTTGACGAAATGAGCCACGGAAAACGTGCTTCGGCGAACCTTGTCGAAATCGGCTGTGCGAGAGACGCCTACTGCCTTCACTGTGTGACCGGTCTGTCCGTACGAGATAGTAGTACCTTTCTCCACGTTCCTCGTCACCCCCACTTCGTAGTTGAGCTGATAGTCCTCCCCAAGAAGTATAGGTACGGTCATGCCCGGAACGATGTAACATTCCGCAATCGTCTCGATGACTTGTCCCGTGTCATCTTCGATGAGGATGGGCATCTCGACATATCCTTCTATTGGGGCTCCCTTCTCAGTGAGTTGCCATAACTTCAGCTTAAGTCCCGTCTTCTTTTTCGGCTTGCTGGTAAGACCGTCGTAAAATTCCTTCGAGATTAAAGTGATATCTGCGCAGGAATCATAACGAAGATCTATAATGATGTTCGCCAGACTTCCAGCATAACCTCGGACGGAAAGGACTGAAACTCCAACTGCCGACGCTCCGCTGGGATTGTGTCGTCTTCGTGACAGCCGGATAGGCTTACGGTCCGTTTTCGGGGGAGGAGGTAAGTTCTCCTTGTCCACTCCTAGCTTTGATTTCAGTTGGTCTTTCGACCCCAATCGCGCTTCCTTCGAAGCATAATCCCTCGAGTCGTGGGCCTCGTCTGCAGCGTCCTCAAGGATGTGAGATTCTGCTTTGGGTCTCGTGCGATAGGCTAAATCGTCTTCATCTTCAACCTCTTCAATCCGAGTACGACGGTTGGCCGTAGTCCTGGCTCTATCGTCCTGTTCCAAAGTGACTGTAGGGTTCGTCGCCAGAGGGATTGTACTCGCAGGTGGGACCTCTTCTTCTAGTAGATGAACCTTCGCTTTCGGTTTATCGCGCCATGCTAACTCCTCTTCATCCTCTACTTCCTCCATAGTTACCGAAGGAAGTTTCGAATCGATCGTGTTCCCGATGACCGATATTTTAATGTCCTGTACGAGTGATCCTGACCGTTGTGAATTAACCGATGAACTAGCGACTAATGCGCCGTCGCTGGACTTACGCGCCTCCAACCTCTCCTCCAGCGATAACTCGCTAGGATTGAGATCTTTTGACGCTGCCAACTTAAAACCCGACTCAGAACTCTTAGAGATTCTTTCGTTCAAGAGAATGGAATATACGCTTCGATAGGATTTCTCCGTATCGTCATCCGTGAACGTAGTGAGGTGAGCCGATTTCCTTTCCGTTTCGTTGTACGCGTCCCAGTCAGGGCACTCCTTGTCCCAATGATTACCACTACCGCATACTTTGCATGGAGATGGAGGGGGTCTGCTGAGTTTGGTTTTTACATGATCGTTCTTCTTATAACGATAACCGTCTCGAGGAGGAGGGTGTTGTCGTTTTTGCATCACGGCGTAGACTTCCGCAACGATAGGATCGTCTAGAGAAATATTGCCATCCTTCCTATCTTCCTCCTCTGCTTGCCCAGTGTCCTTGTTGGCTTCCAGGTATTCTTCGAATTCTCCTCTGGAGGAGTACTCGGATAAATGCGCTGATTTCCTGAAATATGGCTTTCCCCCTGATGATCCGCTCGATTGATTTCCTCCCAACGCTCCAACGTTCCTTAAAGCCCCAGCTAGATTCTCTGTCGTAAGAATCTCGGCCGTGTTCGAAGAAAGAGCCGCTGACAGAGTCGCTTCGTGCTCCGTACACTTGAGGTATAATGTAGCTGTGTCCGCTATCCCGTCGAGGCCGATAATGGGTCCCCAGGACAACGGTGCTTTCCGCATAACGTAGTGAACTTCTAGCTCTCCTCCCTCCGGAGCGTTTACTAGCATGCGAGTGTGCATTACTCGGCGAGATATGAATTGAGCAGGTGTTTCACTCTTGTGCCCCTGTTGGCGGAACCTATGGTTTTCGTAGGCTTCGTTCATGAACAAAAGCCACTTTTTACCCAGGTAGAGGTCTCGTATACCCCTCATGTAGTTCACACAATGAGAGCACATCCAGTTCTGAAGGTCTCTTGATTGCGTAGCGAACCAAGTTTGTATAGCTGAGCCCTTCGTTAGGACACTCCACAGCCAATACCCCAACGCCTGAGGTATGTCGCCTTCTAGTCGAGCTAATTGTTGAATCTCGTAGAAATATTCGATGGCCGTATTGTAATTCCCGTCCCATCGAGGCAGTTGTTCGAGCTTTACTTCAGCTTTTATAGTTGGCACCCTCGTGCCATACGGAGGTACAGGAGTGTTAGGGTCGTCATAATCGTCAGGATCGTAGTCTCCGCCTCCGCCGAATCCACCGCCGCCACCTCCGCCTGATCCTCCTCCATACCGTCCACCTCTTCCCCATCCGTACCCTCGAGTACGGCCAAAGGGTATACCTCTGCCTCGTGGGATAGGGTAACCTCCTCGACCGCCTCCTCCTCCTCCACCTCCCCCACCTCCACCTCCTCCACCTGATCCACCCCCTCCACCTCCCTCTCCTCCATATCCACCCCAACTCGCTCCTCCTAGATCCTTTGAAGGATTGGTCCCTCGATCGTTCGTCGGGGGTTCGCGTGAAGAATCCTTCTTGTAGGCTCCAGTCGGCGAATTGCGGTATGGAGGAATCGCACTATCGTACCTGTTCGTTCGTACAAACGTCGTTCGTTCAGGGAGATGTGGGGGAGGGTCACGATCGAAGACTGAAGGTAAGTCCTTGAAGGCTACTCGTTTCGAGGGTCGCGAGGGAGATTCATTACCAAGGGAGTACGGTAAGTCGGATGTTATAGGAGGCCGGTGTCGGTGAGGCATAGGAGTGGATGGCATGGTTCCAAACTCCCCAAAGGAACGGTATGGAGTGTTGAAACCTAGCGGAGTGTCTGGTAGGGGAAAAGGGGAATAAGATTTGGAGGGGAGAGGAGTCGACGGCTCTTCGATGTCCATCATTTTCTCGTTCAAAGGAGATTCTTGAGGGTTATGAGCAAAAGACCGCCAGTAGTCCGCTGAGAATCTGAAATCCATTTTCGTGGCTGGGTCGTAGCCCCAACGGATTCCGTTCTCATCGAAATACTGATGAACGGGGTAGTTCTGAGGAGAACGAACTGGGAACGCGTCTTCTAGATCCGCGGGCGTTTCGATGACGTTATCCCAGGTAGCGAAAGGGACGAGGCTTTTCTGCTTCTCGGTCGAAAGGGAAGATCGTAAATGTGGAATTTCCGAGTACATACTGATTAGTCGCTCGTCATCCCCCTCAATCTTCGCTAAGTTCTCGTAGACCTCGGGATTAGTGGAGACCGGCGACTCGGGCACTGGTTGTTCGCTGACTTCCGCCGTGTATTTATCGATGTTCTTCGTGGCCAGTTCGCACCTAGTGCGGAGAGCCAGCCAAGCCGCGTTGAGTTGTCCTAAGTTTGCACTGTTGGCGAGCGTTTTGAGGAGCGTGGAATTAGGATCGATACGAAAACAGGACATTCTGCCCGGCGAGAGCTCGGCGATACGTTCCAGGTAAACTTGAGCCCTCTCCACCGTACGAGTAAGCAGCTGCATTAGATCATCTTTCAAGGAGAATCGCTGAGGTCTGGTAGGAGAACTCAGCAGCACCCCTTTGTCCACAATCT
>CEMG01179878.1:6264-19088 GCA_001179705.1 Baeospora myosura
CTCGCAATTCCTCCAGCCAGAAATTTCAGCCCGTAAACTACATGGATCGACGGTGATTTTTCACTGGAATGAGCCTTGATACGTACGTACCGTCCAGCTCGTAGAGGAACTCTTCTGTGCATGTCGTCTGCATGCAGGTGATTCAGATTCATGAGGTCAGAGACTTCGAATTCCAAGTTTCACAACTGAATCAACATGGATCTTTACAGGTCTCAGTTACTTAGACTTGCACCGCTATTTCTATGCTCCTTTTTGGGTCGAACTCCCGGGTAAATCGCTAAGACAGGTGCGAACCATTGGTCTCACTTTGATAGACCTTCCCCATTTCTATCGAGTAGGAGACATTGGTAGTGTCTCGTGCACCACCATTGGAAGTTCCTGGATCGTCACTGCGGCGGCGCTCCATGGGCTGCGCATACCAATTGGACCCTATGACGATAGTCACAGAAGCGAGGACTGTCCTATATAATGCGAGACGGTGGTCACGGTCTTCCAACCATACCACACCATGGCTCCGATCGCTATTGCCATCCATGATCACACGACTGCCTCCAGCCCCCGCCCTCACGTTCTTTATAGTGTCGAAGTAACCACCAACGAAAAGCACACTATTGTGAACAGAAGATATTCTGAGGTTCGTCTTCAATGGTATCGACAAACTTGATATGTACTGACGAAATGGACAGTTCGTTGAACTTCAAAATGCCCTGGGAATCAAGGACGTTTCCCTTCCCCCGAAGCGACTCCTCTCTACTATTTTCGTTCCGTCCGCGTGGGTTGACGACCAGCTCATTGCTGAACGCAAGGCTGGCTTAGCACAGTATCTGAGCAACGTCTTACGATATCAAGACTACGAGAGCAGCCCAGTTCTCCAGCAATTTCTCACCATGTCCGGTCCGGGATTCGATCGACCATTTGACTACGAAGACGCTCTACCGTCGACCCTCACTCGGGAGGCAGCTCTCCAGCTGAAGTCCCAATCTTTGGACATGGCGACTAGGGAAGTCACGACGGAAGCCACCCCTCTCATCGCTGCTGCGTACTATCCTGGTACGTATTCCACCATATCTTAATCCACGATGAACTGTGTCGAATGGTCATTCTTTTTCGTCATAGATTGGAGTGCCACCACCAACCCACCTGAGAAAATTAACTTTTCGAAGTATGATATCCTTTTCTACGGTGAGCTAGCATGTTGCTTGTACAGACGCGATGGGGACTGATATTGAGATTCATTTCAGCTTTCGCCACGCCTAATTCCTCATCCACACTGACTTGGGATTACGGTTCCCAAGCAATCCTGAAAAGGCTTGTTGCGGCCGCGAAGAGTAGTGGAAAAGGGACGAAGATTGTCCTTTCAGTGGGTGAGCATACAACGAACTGCCCGTTTGTATATATCCTGAATTCGCTTCTGTCTCTTAGGCGGCTGGAGCGGTAGCTACTGGTTCAATCAAGCAACAAAGACCTCTGCGAATCGCACCACATTTTCGGCTGCTCTAGCTAGTGCAGTGTGCACGTATGGTTTAGACGGTACGCTATCATATTTTAGTCTTGTCTCCAAGCTAAGCGATACCACGATGTTCACTCTTTCAGGAATTGACATTGACTGGGTGCGTAACGATCAGTACCGCGTCAGATGCCCTTCTAGAAGCCTGATGTTTTTGCAGGAATTTCCCGATGACGCTGGCGCTGGAAATCCATACTCTTCTAAAGATGCTGCCAACCTTTTGAGTTTGCTTAAGCTCCTCCGGACAGCGCTTGGTTTGTTCTTGTCTCCTTCTTTCCTCAAACCTTCTCACCTCCCTCCAGGTACAAAGGCAATCATCTCTGCTGCTGTGCAGCATTTACCTTGGAACGGATCTGACGGGAATCCTCTGACTGACGTGTCGGCGTATGCAAAACTGATGACATACGTTAACATAATGTGAGCTTTCTATGCTTAAATCCATTTCCCTGCTTGTTTTGACACAAAATCTCAAGGAATTATGATGTCTGGGGAGCCTCGTCGACGCCAGGTCCAAATGCACCTCTCGGTATGCCTCCTCCTGTTCCGTGAAAGAATCGAGGCTAATGGACTACTGGTTATTTACAGGCGATCTCTGCGGTACATCCAAGCAACCCCAAGCCAATGCACAAGCAGCACTCAAGCAGTGGGTGGCTGCCGGATTTCCGGCCTCGAAACTACTGCTTGGTCTGCCGCTATACGGCTACGTATCCAAGAGCACCAAGACGGCTCTGACCGGAAGTTTCATGCCTTCTGAGCTTGCGCAGACGAATGCCGACGCAGAGGCGCAGAAGACCAGGGCACATTCTCGAAAAACTGTACCTGACGTACAAATTGCTACCACCACGGCCAACTTACAGAGTTGGTGGGGCCAACAAATTCCGTTCAGTTCTATCGTCGCGGCCGGTGCCTTGGTGAAGACAGGTGCAAATTATGCCCAAAACGGTGGTTTCACAATGGGTTAGTTCGTTGACCACCATCCCATTGAATACGAAGCTGATACTGTGACATTGTTTAGCTTGGGACGATTGCAGCGATACTCCAGTGCGTTCCTCATCTGTACGAGCTCATCTCAACGTTATATTGAAAGTCAAAAACAGTTCCTTTACAACGTCTCTCAGCAGACTGTCGTGACCTATGATGGTGAGTACAACCTTATAGCGTCGATTTGATTTCACCCCTAACGTTTCGTGTAGACACATATTCGTTGGGAGACAAGGCACTCTTTGCAAAGAAAAGTGGGATGGCTGGATGTTTCACTTGGTCTCTCGATATGGTATGTGCCCACCATGTACAAGCTATCGTTCACAAACTGACGGTCGTTCATGTCTAGGATGATGGTGTGACTTTGCAGAATGTTATACGCGCTAAACTAGGCTTGTCGTGATAGAAATTTCTCGCTTGTGATTGTAATATCTGTATAACTCGCTTGTATATTTAATTTAACGACCTTCACGATGAATGACATGATCTTACGGTACACGATATGCCCTTCGTACTGGTGTTCGCGCCGGGCGGGCCGAGTTTGGCTCCCGGTCCCCAAGTCGCTTCAAGCCTTCAACCTCTTGAACCTGCCCATCCACGATGAACACAACCACGGAAACTGTTTCGTCTCAAACTCCAGCAATACCGCAAGAATTAGTTGATACCATTATCGACCATTCTCACTCTGATCGGCAGCTGCTGGGGACATGCGCGCTGGTCTGTAGATCTTGGGTGCCCCCCAGCCGATATCATCTCTTCAATTCTATTGCGATCCGAAAGGAAAATGCAACGGCTTTGCTTGACCTTCTCCAGTCACAACTCATCACATTTCTTCCCTACCTTCAGGGTCTCACCTTCTTTTGTAATGCAGATGAGCCCACTGATGCGCCCAGGATTTGGCACATCGCCAGTGTGTTACCTCAACTCCTGGCCCACTGTCCACTACTCTCTGTCAGATCGATCACTTTCAAAGTTGATTGTGACGCGGAAGATGGTTGTCGGCACACACACTTGCTCTCAGATCAAGAATCCGAGCTTCTGACGAATCTGCCCTCTTCCTGTCCAAATGTGACCAGCCTCCATCTTGATTCCGCCAGATTCGTATCCGCATTCTTCGAGTCTCTATCCAAGTTCAAGCGGCTGGAGCATCTGTCTTTGATGACCGACTCACTCTGCGAATCGGTCATTGACTATGCCAAACTCCCACCTCCCGTTCAATTA
This sequence comes from Baeospora myosura, assembly GCA_001179705.1. Classification (NCBI taxonomy): domain Eukaryota; kingdom Fungi; phylum Basidiomycota; class Agaricomycetes; order Agaricales; genus Baeospora; species Baeospora myosura. The sequence goes on from CEMG01179878.1 coordinate 9,974, forward strand.
CAATCCATAGCGGTAGAGCAACCGACATGGGGCATTTGGAACGGAATGCCAGATCCAAACAAGTCCGGTCTTGTACAGGTAGTCGACTGGATAACATCGGGTGGCAAGGGACCCAAAATCCAGAGACTACGAGTGACGTGCACAGAGCCTCATGAATTGGCCTCTGTTGGATCTTTTCTGCGTTTTCTCGGAGGAGATTTGCAGGTATTGGATATCACATTCAACGACGACTGCCGCGGTGCGTACTGTCTTCTTCAAGTTGTCCCTTCTATGTCAGACGTAGTGGACTAATGCCAATTTAGATCTCGTGGAGTCATACGTCGATCTCACTTCCAATCCTAACCTACACTCGATGCACCTATACCTCAGCACCTCACAACCAGACCACATAGTGGCATCGGCACCACTGATTATGCAAGTTAGCTCACACCTTACCCATCTGAAGCTATCTCTGGTGCTATTAGACGACCAACCCATCGACGTCCAGCGTCAATTTTTGGTTGATCTCAGTGCAAGTATCTCAGTCGCGAAAATTCACTTGGAACTCTTGGACTGCCATCTTGAGCTGTTCAAATATACAGAACTAGAAGGCGATGACGTCGTCAGCTATTTGGAGGGGATGGCAGAGGAATGCAAAAACCACTTGCGAGAATTTGATGAGATGGGCGTACTGCGTATAGTCCTCGATGGGCTTTCAAAGGATTAGCCTTCAAGTTTACTTCGATGTAGCGCTCCCTCGACCTTTGAGCGATTTAACTTGTAGAGAATAGAGAATGAGCCGAGGCGGGAAAGTGATAGCGATGGACGTCGGTATCAGTCGACTTGGGATGGAAGTACAGTTAGAATGCCAATTGTTACTACAATACTAGGGTGATACAAGTATCATATTTACTTATATAGTGGAGAGGGTACATAGTGGAAGAAAGACATGGTCTATCATAGAATAGTAGAAGGATAATATGTGATTTACGGGAAGATGAAGTATATGTACTGGGAAATTTCGTAAAAACGTACAGCCTTTCGCTGTGATATCGTTCTGGTCAAGAAAAGGCAAACGCACAGCACTCGCAAAGTGACCCGCAACGTCGAACAAGAAAGCTACACCACTGGCGCAGGCAAGCCACAACCTCAAGACATCCGCCCCCTACCATTACGTGCATTCAAGCCACGTGGAGTCGTACGTCCGCGGGATGCAGATCTGGGTTGGTACGCTCTATCTCTCTCCCATCCATCCCTTCCCCCTGTTGGAGACCTTGACCTCGACCTCCTGCGAAGGGGTATCGGCTCGCCGTCTCTATATCTGTCAAGAGCAGACCTGGATTCATCGCTCTCCCTCCTCCCTCTCTCGGGATATGCACTCTCATCTCGGGTGATATCACTAGTATCACTCGGTTTCCTGGGATCCGACACCCCGTCGTGAGTTGAAAGTCTCCGATGATCACTGAACATAGAGCCGACGCTAGACGAACCGGTCGTTGGGGGAGGCGGAAACCCGTTCGCACCAGTAGCGGAAGTCGCGCTGGGAGGAGGAGTAAGAGGTGTTGTTACCCCAGCACTGGGTCGATTGGTGTTGATAGAATTCAATCTGGGATCGGCGGTACGCTGGAAAACTCCGGATGCATTTGGGTTGAATGCTTGGGACGGGATGGTGGGCGTGGGATAGGGGCTGACCGACATGTCGCTAGCTTGACGGCTCTGAGGTCGTGGTATATCGATATTGGTGCTCCTCATCGAGCGAGGACCAGTAGGGGGAGATACTCGACTGTCCGACGCAACTGCGCGTGCAATTGGAACACCGAGCGCGACATCTGAACGCGGTGGAAGCGAAGCAGAACTACCAGTGGAGGTAGCAGCTCCTCCCAACGATGTACTCGTCACGGGAGCAGCAGCAGGGGTGGGAGCAACAATGGGAGGTACGACGTCATGTCCACTGACCGCCGCCGCCGCACTGCTTGGTTTACGAGCTGCATCGGTAACATCCCACCTGCTCGATTTCGCTGTAACTTTAGCAGGAGACGTCTGGTTCAACAAATTCGTCGCTCCGAGGAATTTCTCTAACTGAGTCTGGAAAACCGGCTCATTATCCGCCTGTACCGATGTGCTGCTAAGATTGCGTCTAGGTTCACGGGCAGGAGAAGCGGGCTCCGATTGTGATGTGGCACGAAGCATTGAGCTGGAAGAAGGCGCTGACGTCGATGCAACAGAATCAGATCTGGCAGTAGCTGCTCGTGCGGCCCGCATAGCGGCCAAATTATTCTTGGACACAGGTGGTGCGCTATGTGAGAGCTGCATTGGTGCGGGGGACGCGCTGGACTCATGTTTGATACGCACTGGAGGTGGCTGCATCGCAGTATCTACCGAAGCCATGAGTGGCGCAGAGGGAACTCGATTTTTCGAAGGGAGAGGAGCCTTCTTGGGCAAAGGAATGTGTGCGCTTGCACTCGCTGTAGGTATAGGCTGGTCTTTAGTCGAGGTGCGACGGATGGGAGTTGCAGAGGGCGCGGCAGCGGAAGAAGTACGGGGAGCAGTGTCTTTCACATTGCTTTTCGTGCGCGGGCGCGATGAGGAAGGGGCGGTGGGTTTGACGGACGGCGTAGCACTCTGGAGTGCCGGCTTTGCGGGTGCGGATTTGTTCTTCGCGGGGGATTTCGTAGTAGCAGACGACGCAGTTTTGGCTGAAGCTGGTGCCGGTTTTGTAGAGGAGCCTGCTTTGTATGAGCGGCTTGCTGAGGCAGCTGCCGCAGACGTACTCGTCAACGTGCGTAGTGATTTCTTCGGTCTGGAAGCAGTAGATTTGCGAGGTTCGTACTCTCCCTCGGAATCGTCACTGTGGCACACAGTGACGCGCTTTCGTTTCGGAGGGATTGGTTGCTCATAGTCTTCCTCAGCGTCACTTTCCACGGCCTTCTGTTTCCCTTTAGCCTGAGAAGACGAGACACGCTTCGCGGGGGGTTTGGATGTAGAGGCGGAAGGAGCGGGGGGAGGGGGAGGGGGAGCCGTAGCAGATTGACGAGGCTTCAATTTGGCCACGGGAGTGTCGCCCTTGCCATCGCTCTTGAACTGCATCTTCTTCTGGTTCACATTCTTGATGAACGCTTTCATCTGCTTGAAAATCTTCGTATTGAAACGAACGTCCGTGTTGGTCGTGCGCACATCTTTGCGGAGTTTCTGAATGGCGTCGGACACCTGGGTCAAGGAGAGCTTGTTCCGGTTGAGGTGGATCAGGTAGAGGACCATGACCAGCTCAACCGGGGCCAGCTTCTTGTATTTCAGCGGCTCGCTAAGCGTCTCGTGTTGGACCAGTCGACAAAGGACGTCGACGGCCAATGCTATAGCAGACTGAACGCTTGCCGGAGCTTTCTCTTTCTCGTTTAACCAGTCTTCAACTTTTTTGGTCGACGGCTCAGGCGAGTTGTCGCCCTCCTTGATGAGAAAAACAACTTGAGCCATGGATTGAAAGTCGCGCCCGCGAGAGCTGGACCAATCCAAGTGACCTTCGAAGCCCTGCTTCGAGTTGATCTTCGCCTGCATCTCGCGAATGAGATTGGGATATTCGCCTGAGATGGCCATCATGCGTTCTACAAGATAAGGTGTTAGAATGAAATGGAAAGGTAGCGGATATGACGAGGTCTAACCTGCGGGAGTAAGAGCAACACCCAATTGAACCCGCTGTTCCGCGAACGTTAGTGTCTTGCTACGACTGACTGAGACATTTTCGGCAAGACAAACCTGAAATATTTGGCGCTCTTGCTCGCCTGTCAGGTCGCTATATTCCATGACGACGATTTGGGCCATACTGAAGCGGAGTGCGTGGTCGGGGTGGAGTAATCTCTGGCCTTTAGGGGCATTCGTATACCAGGATTTTGACCCTGTGACACTGGATAGCAAGACGGAATGAGACAATAACTTCACCAGATATCTGAGATGGAGAGCTTACTGGTCTTTGTCTGGTACAGAAAGAGGTCAGCTAAAATTAGAATAGGAAGTAACGGTATACTCACGGTGAATCTGGGCAAATAGGGTATGATGTACGTCAGTTGCCTTGATCCGCAGAGTTAAGATGATAGATGCGCACGCTGCCCTCCATGAAGCTAAAATAAGGGAACAATGAGTTTTATGAACGGACAGTGAAGTCAGCGTGAGCACGCACTTTAGGATTGAGGTTAATCTTTGCTTTCCATCGATGCACGTGAATCGATCGTTCTTGTGTTTGGCTAGAACGAAAAAGGTCAATTCATAGAAGAACAACGCAACGACGGAGCCCACCAAATACGAGCGGTGGAACATGATAGTTGTGCATGATCGAATCTATGAGACCGATCTGCTTAGTGGTGGTCCATACAACCTCTGAGAGCAGATGGACTTTCAGTGCAGATCCTCCATCAATGACGATCATGAACACACACCTCTCTGATAATCAGGTTCGAGGTCGATCCAACCAAGGTGCAAATAGCCTGTAGACCCATTGGAACAGTTTCACATAACTTCACAAAGACGGACATACGAAAGAGCGTTTCCGCTGCATATGTTGTGCTGCGAGGGGCAGATAGCGCAGGCCGAAGACTTGTCTGTTCTGCGGCTGCCTTAGGCGTTCTTGTTGTTCTCTTTGTGGTGGTTGTCGATTTTGAAGTCGATGCGATCGGCGCAACACTCTCGTCCTCCGACGACGTCAATTCTGTGAGATCGGAATCGTCTTCCCAGGACATCGTGTCGCTTTAAAAGACTGGAAAATTGAAGAAAAGCGAGAGAGCCACTGAGTAAATGTGAACGCAGATGAAAGTAAGAAAGAAGAGTTTCAGAAAGGCTCTTTGTCTGGCTATTTTCGGTTTGTACCTGCATCCGGGGTCCGCCCCTGTCTGACTTCAATAAGGCGCGTCTCCATGCCACTTTCAAGCCAAATTACCTCCTGGATATCTATCTAGCGTAGAGCTCGAGTAGAGATAGTGGTTCCTGTGTTAAAATCCCAACAATGTTCTCCGTTATTTCGCGAGAGAACATTACCCCGCTGATGACCTCAATCTCAGGGTCATTTAGCGCCGCTTATTTCATCGACCCTCGCAACTGCATTTTTCACCTCAAATTCCAGCTTTATGTGCTCGTCAGTCCAACTTCAGGCTATACATATCTTTCTTAAGCTTGCATCGATAGCAACCTAAGCTGAGCTTGTTATTTAGGTCGCTGAACTCGAGGCAAAATATTTTCGGGGTCCCATCAAAACGCGTGATATGCACGGCGTCGCGTGTACTTACGTAACGCGCGTTCTCAACCACCACCACCATGCGGATTGAAGAACTCATTCTCGAGGGTCAGTACCGTCTTGTTTCTCTCTAAAAGTATCAGAAATGAAGACGTATTGTCTTTAGGATTCAAATCGTACCCCGTACGTACCACAATCACCGACTGGGACCCATCCTTCAACGCAATCACCGGCCTCAATGGATCTGGCAAATCCAACATCCTCGACGCTATTGCGTTTGTTCTGGGGATAACTAACATGTCTACGGTGATTTTAGCTTATTCTCTGTATCATATTTGATGTTAAACGCGTGTTGGGTGGTAGATGCGCGCTGCGAACCAACAAGACCTCATCTACAAGCGTGGCCAGGCAGGAATCACAAAGGCCAGCGTGACGATCGTGTTCGACAACTCGGATCGAGCAAAGAGCCCTGTGGGGCAGGAGAACAACAAGCAGATCACCGTGACGCGTCAGGTATGTCGACGTTCAAGATCCGATGCTTGACTTCTACTCATGCTGGTTCAGATCGCGCTGGGGAACGTCTCGAAGTATTTGCTGAACGGCCACAAATCCGAGCAGTCGCGGATCCACACCCTCTTCCAATCCGTCCAGCTCAACATCAACAACCCCAATTTCGTCATCATGCAGGGCCGCATCACGAAGGTGCGTTCTCTGGACCCATTTCGTACTCAACTAACACTCCACAGGTACTCAACATGCGCCCGCAAGAAATTCTCGGAATGGTCGAAGAAGCCGCTGGGACGCGGATGTTTGAGGAGCGCAAAGACAAAGCCAAAAAGACCATGACCAAGAAAGAAAAGCGCGTCCAAGAAGTCACCTCCATCCTGCAAGAAGAGATCGCACCTAAGCTCGAAAAGCTGCGCGCGGAGAAGCGCTCGTTCATCGAGTGGCAAAAGGCGTGCTCGGAGCTGGAGCGCATCGCTAAGCTGCTGCGCGCGTTCGAGTGGACGGAGGCAAGGGAGCGCGTGACGGCGAAGCAGGTGCTGATCGACAAGAAGAAGGCGGAGAAGGACGAGCTGGAGCGCATGAAGAGGAAGGCGGGGAAGGAGGCGGACGCGGCGGAGGCGGAGGTGGCGAAGGTCATCAAGAACCGCGACGAGGAGATGCGCAAGGGGGGGAAGCTCGCGAAGCTGGAAGAGGAGGTCGCGGGCTTCGATAAGGATCTGACGAAGACGCGGACGCAGGTCGATATCAAGCAGGGGACGATCAGGGACGAGGAGGCGAGGGTGCAGGCTTCGGAGCAGGAGTTGAAGGAGGTGTGTTACTGACTACGTCTAACGTACAAGTACTGACTACTACTCCACAGCTCGAGACGTCGTTGGAAGCCAAGCAGCAAGAGGTCGAGGCGCTGACGGCGACGTACACGACGATCAAAGACCAACATACCGTTTCGGAAAACAAGCTCAACGCAGACGAAGAGCTCCTCCAGACGCTCCTCACTGGCCTGTCATCGAGCAAAGCCAACAACACCGGGGGCGGGTACATGGGCCAAATCGCCGACGCCAAGGGCCGTCTAGCCAAAGCCAGCGCCGAGGAGGAACAGACGAACTGCAACCTCCAAATGCAGCAGAAGGAGCTCAAGGTTCTGGAGGCGCGGTGGAAAGAGGTCGAGCGGGACGCTGGCGACGGAAAGAAGAAGGTCGAAGCCATGAAGGGCGCCGTTGAGCAGTTCCGCAAGAAACTGATCACTTGTGGGTGGAATGCTGAAATGGAAGAGGCGTTGGAGACGAAGCTGAGTAATCTGAGAACTCAAGTACGGGACCTGAAGCAGGTGCGTATCCTTACAACTCCATCTCGTATCCATCTAACCTCCTCCCAAAGAAACGCGACTCAATCAAGCGAAGCCTTGGCAGCCTCGACTTCGACTACCCATCACCCTACCCCAACTTCGATCGAAGCAAAGTCAAAGGCCGCCTCGGCTCCCTCGTCTCTCTCAGAGAGGAGAACTTCGACAAAGCCACCGCTCTCGAGATCACCGCCGGTTCCCGCCTCAATAACGTCATCGTCCAGGACGAAAAAGTCGGGAAGGATCTCCTGTCCGCGAAACTCAGCCAAAGAGTCAATCTGATCCCACTCAACAAGATCCAGCCATACGAGATTCGCCGAGACGTGCGTCCTATCGAAATCACCCTGTGAACAGCGTACTGACCCTTTTCTCACTAGAAAATCGCAGCAGCAGAGAGAGCAGCGCCAGGCAAAACCCGTGTCGCACTGTCCCTCGTCGGATACCCTCCCGAGCTGGCCAAGGCCATGTCGTTTGTATTCGGTGGAACCCTTATCTGCGACGACGCACAGGCAGCCAAGACGGTAACGTTCAACCGCGACATCAGCGTCAAATCAGTCACCCTGGAAGGAGACTCCTACGACCCCAGCGGTACCCTCAGCGGTGGTGCGAAAACGCAGAGCAGCGGGATCCTGATCCAGGTGCAGGAATGGATCCAGGTGGATGCCCGGCTCGCTGAGGCGGGGGAGAACTTGCGTGCCGCGGAGAGGGAGGAAGAGGCGAACAGGAAGAAAAGAGACGACTGGAAGAGGCTCACGCGGGAGCTCGAGATCAAGGAGCACGAGGTGAAGCTCCTGGAGGAGCAGGTCGTGGGGAGCAATGCTGCGCGTGTAAGCTGATCCTTTCCCACTCCGTCGAGACGAACTCTAAAAATAAGCTGACGTCGTTCGGATCGCAGATAGGCACTCAGGTGGAGACTTTGAAGCAGACGATCAAGGATTTGCAAGATGCCGTGAAGGCCGCGCAAGACAAGCAGAAACTCGCCGATTCCGAGGTGAAGAAGCTTCAGCGCGACATGGACGAGTTCAAGAATAACAAGGACGGCAAGATCGATGAGCTGAAGGTTATTTTCCGCTCGCTTTTCGCTGTTATGTCCCTTCCGTTGACGTGTTGTATAGGGGAACATCTCGAAGCAGAAGGCGGCACTTCAGAAGCATGCCGTCAAGGTCAAGACACAACAAAAGGAACTCCAAACGGCGAGACTTGAATTAGGTACGCTATTACATTGCAGAATGGCGTGATACGTAGTTGACGCGCGGTGCGTCGCAGAACAAATCGAGAACGACATCGAGGGTGCAAAGGCTGTTGTGGAAGAAGTCCGAGCGGGCGTTGCGAAACTCCGCAAGGAGCTAGGCAAACTCGAGGACCAAGCGTCAACCATCCAGGTATGATTCACCGTCGTGCCTACTATCCTCTGACCTAATAGTTGGATTCTAGGCGTCTTACGAGAAAGCAGCGCAGAAGCTCAAGGAGGAGCGTGCGACGCTTTCACGTTTCGATAACGAGCTCAAGGAGCTCGACAAGGTCATCAAGGAGAAGAAGGAAGCGGTGACCAAGGCTGAGATCGAGCTGACCACCATCGACCATGATATCGCGGGCTTGGGGAAAGAGAAGACTGCTGCCTCGAACACGGTCGACAAGCTTGAGAAGCAGTATGAGTGGATCCTGGAGGATCATGAGTAAGTTTCACCCCTGTTGCGTTTTTTCACTTTGCTGATGGGGTATGAACGTGCAGGTCGTTCGGGGTGGAAGGCGGGCAATACGACTTCCGGGCCAACAACATGAACCAGCTGCGCAGTAAGGCCGACGAGCTCGAGAAACTGCGAGACGCGAAGAAGAAGAAGATCAACCCCAAGGTCATGAACATGATCGAAGAGTGAGTGCCCACTTCTCTCGAATCGTGCGTCCGACTGACGATGTCTGCAGTGTCGAGAAGAAGGATGCATCGTCAAGAAAGATGCTGGCAACAGTCATGAAAGACAAAGAGAAGATTGAAGAGACCATCGAGGAGCTCGATCGCTTCAAACGCGATGCTCTGGAGAAGACATGGACGAAAGTCAACGCGTGAGCTCTCC
>CEMG01179879.1:713-20358 GCA_001179705.1 Baeospora myosura
CAAATCGCCGCAGTCAAAAACACCGCTTGCGGCATCGGGATTGCCTACAACTCGAAAGTCGCCGGCGTCCGAATCCTCTCCGGGCGTATATCCGACGCCGACGAGGCTGCAGCGCTCAACTATGGATACCAAAACGTGTCGATTTACAGCTGCAGCTGGGGTCCGTCGGATGACGGGAGGACCATGGCTGGCCCCTCGCATCTCATAAAGAAAGCCATGCTCAACGGGATCAATAAGGGCCGGGCTGGAAAAGGATCCATTTTCGTGTTTGCGAGTGGGAATGGCGCCGCGTCCGGGGATCAGTGTAATTTCGATGGCTACACGAATAGTATCTATTCTGTCACTGTGTCGGCTGTGGATCATAAAGGCATGCATCCATATTATTCCGAGCCATGTGCGGCGAATATGATTGTAGCATACAGTTCGGGAGGTGGGCGCGCCATCGTGAGTCTTATGTGATCTCTTCAGGGTCGTACCTCCCCTGATCACGTTCACAGGTAACGACTGATAAAGGCAAGAGCCAGTGCGCTACAACACACGGAGGAACTTCAGCGGCAGCCCCAAATGCTGTAGGAGTCTTTGCCCTTGCACTTGAAGCCAGGTATATCATGAATGTCTATCCTACATTCGCCGTCTAACAGTCTTCGCGTAGACCTGATCTCACATGGCGAGACATCCAATACCTGTGCGTCCAGACGGCACGAACGATCAACCCCGACGATCCCGACTGGGAACCTATTGCCCAAGGACGACTTTATAGCTACAAATACGGTTTCGGCGCCCTCGACGCGTACAGATTCGTCACAGCCGCTCAGAAGTGGCAACTCGTGAAACCGCAGACCTGGCTCAAGACTGCCACCGTTCAATTAGCTGGAGGCACGATGACGGATCAAGAGGATTTCGCTGGCGGAGAACTGATTACGTCTGATGGCGTTAAAAGTGTCATCTCGGTCACGAGTGATCAGTTGCAGGACAGGAATTTCGAGCAGTTGGAGCACATTAATGTCAGGGTGTGGATATCGCATCAGCACAGAGGGGATGTAGAGGTGGAGGTTGTGAGTCCGAATGGCGTGAGGAGCGTATTGGCGGGCCGGAGGAATTCAGATAACGCTCACAGTGGGTTTCCTGGCTGGACTTTCATGACAGTCAAGCATTGGTGAAGCTCATTTCCACTCCTTGACGATCTTTGTTTTGTTGACATGTCTACTTTCTAGGGGCGAGAACCCCATTGGCGACTGGACTATACGAGTCTCGGATCCCGTGAACCCAGAATACAATGGCACCTTCATAGGATGGGACATGATGTTCTGGGGTTCATCCATTGACCCCAGCAAAGCCCAACTATTCGAACTTCCTCCGGATGACGAGATCTTCCCTCCGCACGTTGACCCCCCTGCACCCGTCGCATCAGCCACGACTACCAAAACCCATACAAAACCCACTGCACATCTACCTGACGACCATGGTACAGCAGAGGGCGAGAACAGCAACCCAGCATTCCCTTCCAAGACCCCCGTAGCCAGCGCCAGTCCATCATCTCACGCCAGTTGGTTCCCCGACATGGCAACCCTAGCATCACGTCAGAAATGGTTCTTCGGTGCTATTGGTGGTGTCTCCCTCCTTGGTATCGGCGTATGCGTTTTACTTTGGAGACGCCGGGCCGCGAGACGGAAAAGAGAGCATTATTTGGCGCTTGCCGGAGGGGACGACTTGCCGCTGAGTACTGTTCGTGGAGAGAGGAGTGGAAGTGTACGGTTGAAGGAGGGTGATGATGCCTTTGGCGTAGGGGATGTGTCGGATGACGACGATGCTGATGAGGAGACCCGATTACAACCCGGTCCTCCCGATGACCTGAGAGGAAGTGGGCTGCATTCTGGCCTGCTGGATGATGATCTCCACGATGATAGGCAGAGGTATAGGGACGATGTACAACCTATCGAGCGCGGCACCGCTCGACCAGAGGATGGAAGCAGTAGTGGTAGTGGAGACGGTAGCTGGGAGCATGCATCGTGAATGTGTACCTAGTCCATGTATCTATAGGCGTAATTGTAAACTGGATATTGGATATGCATGCAAACAGATACTCTTTCCAGCCTTCCGCAAAATATCACCAGCACATAATGAAATAATATATTGAACAATGAGTACACGAAAGCAAGAGCGAAACCAGAGAAACAACAACAGGAGATCATCACGTTACAAAAAGCGAATCTTCGAGCCTCCAGCGACCTTCGTCCATACATCAATATTCTCATACTGGAAAAGAACAGGTAAGATAAATGTCGCGCAAAGAAATATAGGAAACCTACCTCTGCTATTGTGTCCATCAGTTGGGCCTCGGTGAAGCCAGCAGTCATGATACGGGAACGAATGTCCACAATCGACAACGCTTCATCCTCTCCCTCCTCACCATCAGACTCCGAATCGACGTCCATGTCGCGTTCGCCTCCGGGACCCTTCCCAAATCTCTTAGGTCCCTTCCGCCCCTTGCGTTTCTTGCGCCCACCTGATCCAGCCATTCCTTTGATCAGCCTGAAGATCTGACTCACGGCCGACTTGTCGGGTTCGAACTCTCTGTCGCCGTCTTCGTAGAGACTCTCTTTGCTGCATTCCATCAACCGGAGAGCTTCGTCTACGTCGAGATGCTCCACGACATCAGCAAGCCGTAGTCGGGCCAGAGCCTGCGCCAGACGCAGTATGCCAAGGAGGGTACGAGCAGATGTGTAAGTATGGGACTTGTTCTGCTCTTCGTCAGACTTTCCTGCCTTCCGCAGGCGAACGTATGAGTCAACGACGTAGCTCGAGACTTGTGGTGGGACTGTTGGTCTTTTTGTCCGGGCGTACGCAATGTAATGTCTAGGAAGATGTCAGTATAATGATCTTAAGATGTGCCTGGCTCGGCTCACCTCATGATATTGGGATCCACAGGCTCATACTCGAGTTCAGGAGGCGCATTGTACATATGGACGTGAGTAACATGCTGCGCGAGCCGTTCGTCGTCGTCCCGGTTGGGCTTGTCCAGAATCAAGAAAAGCAGATCGAATCTGGAGAGGAGGGCTGCAGGAAGATTGATGTTCTCCACTGGCGAGATCTTGGTATTATAGCGGCCATAAAGAGGATTGGCAGCAGCAAGAATGGAGGTACGCGCATTGAGCGTAGTTGAGATGCCGGCTTTGGAGATCGAGATCGTCTGTTGCTCCATAACTTCATGAATCGCTGTACGATCGGCTTCCTCCATCTTGTCGAACTCGTCGATACAACAAATGCCATTGTCGGCGAGAACAAGAGCGCCACCCTCTGTATCAGAAGTCAGATAGTGAAACTCATACGCTCCGAAGCAATGAACACGTACCGAGGACCATTTCATCCGTGACTGGGTCTCGCATGACAGCGGCAGTGAGACCAACCCCCGACGAACCTTTACCTGTAGTGTAAACTCCTCTTGGTGCGATCTTGGAAATATACTTGAGTAGTTGGGACTTGGCCACTCCAGGGTCTCCCATCAAGCAAACATTCAAGTCTCCTCTGATCTTCATCCCATCCGCAGTGACCTTTGTAACTCCTCCGACGAGCAGGAGAAGCAAGGCTTTCTTCACGTCCTCGTGACCGTAAATTTCAGGAGCGATGCTCTGCGAGAGTTTGTTGTACAAAGCGGGGTCACGTAACAAGTCGTTTATGGCACGTTGGATTTCTGGCGTCACTTCCATATCGGTGTACTGCTTCTTGACTTGGTGAATATGGTGAGCCTCGACATAGGTGTCGGTGAGCAGACCGGCGCGAATGGCTTGGAAACCCGTGTAAGGAATCGGGAGGAATATCCCTCCAATATGAACCACATCTCCAGGATTCATGAGTCGTGTCAGGTTACCATTGACATGGACAGTCATTGATCGAGGAATATGACCAACAGGGACTTGGTCCGCCTGGAAAATAGAGGTGAGTGAGGTCTTATTAGACCGGATTGCAAACGCACCATCTCTTGAATTTTGATTTCCTGAAATGGACTGAACCGACATGCTCGCGTTTGCATATGCAGGGTCCCCGTCATCCTGTTTTTCAGACATTCGTTGGGGTTCTGACAGTCGGCAATGGGTGTGAATGTTTTGTTGGAGATGTCTTGGAAGGTTTCGGAGCCGCACACGTCGCAAGTATACGCATTGACTTGGAGGAGAGGTTTGACTTCGGAGACGCGAGTTACAATACCTCGAACGGTGATGAGCCGGCCAAGATAGGTACCGCGAACGTCTCGCACAGCCATAGCAACATCGCTGTCAAGAGGCTTGAAGTACAAGTTGCTGGAACGAAAATCAATAGAGGATGAGCAGAATAAGCGAGGAAGCGCACTATCGCCTGAGCAGATGGTCCGGGAACCCATCTTGCGACCCCTCCGTTTGCTCATTTCGTTCCCGTCGCTGATGCAGGATGACATCGATAACTTCATCGTGCTCGCTGATGTCCTTGGTAGGAACCGGCATGAGCTTATCCACTACTTCACTGAACAGGTTGACGTATCGACGCGCATTATGTCGTATGTTGGCCACAAGTTCTGATAGAGCACTGTTCTCGTGCTGAGACCCGGATTCAGCTCACTATCGGCTTAGATAGAAGAGGGTCTCACCTTGTTGATATCTTCCAGTTCGATGACGAGCATTTGCTGGTCGCGGTTGGCTATTTGTTGCTGGTTGAAGGTCAGAAACGTTCAAAGCGCGTCAGACGCGTCGATTTCACGCGTACCAGCTGTTTCATGTACTTCGTCAGTGCTGTTTCTGCTGTGGCAGGGTCATTGTGGTCTCCAATGTCGATGTCGGCGAATCCACGCGTTAGGTCCTTTTCTGTGTCCTTGAATTTGGTCAAAAAATCGTGGATTTTTTCTGAGAAACGGGTCAGCAGCAGCCACAGCACTGGATAGTAGAAAAGTGGACCTTTCTCATTCGAATACTCGACCTTGATGGTGTCGTTTATCGAGAGTGACATGTTGGGAAAGGACAAAATGCAACCGGCGGGGTTTGAATTCCTCACGCTGTCCTGGCCACTGACTTGCGCTGCCTTTGTTCTGATTCGTGTTCTCTCTAGCTATACATGTGCTGCTGGGACGACCTTTCAATCTACGCGAACGCTTCGCAACACTAAAATCCTGCCGTTGGTGATAATTTCTGGCCGCTACTTACCATGGCGAAACGGCCCCGCCCGAAACCATTTATCGACCTTGTTTATCGTACCCGGACTTCCCGCGCTTCCCCAAGCCCGCCTAGCTCGCCAACTGCGACCGAACCGGGGAGTCCGAACCTGTCTCCACGTAAAAAGAGCAAGGGCCAGCACAATTGGGCGGAAAGTGATGAATTCCATGGGCTGCCTGAGGTTGTCAGTACCCCCGCTTTTCTCCGTTCTTTTCTCCTATTTATACAGCATGTTCAACAGCTCAGACAAGTCGGACTGTGTCCCTCCCCAACTGTTTCCGAGCTCGCCATCCCGGTTGATGACGAGGTACGTTTGTGTTTGCATGGTTTCTGCACCGACGTACCTGTTCAAATTGTTATACGCAGCCCACAAAATCTGGAAGAGCCCTCCGTCTTTCGCCAACCGTCTCGGACTTTGACATGAGAGAACCTCCGCCTATGGCCCTCACGCCTCTTCGCGACCAACCTGAACGTGAGCCGTATCCTTCTACCCTGTGTGCGACCCTTCAGTAATCTCTTTCACCTAGGGTCAATATATAAACCATCTGACGACGAGCTTGTGGAAACCGCCGACCTCAAGATACCTGACGAGTCCCCATCAGAAGAACCAACGTCCGATAGTGACGACTCGGAGGACGAAGACGACGCTCCCGTCCGTCTCCTGAGGAACTTTGTCTTATACGATATGGAGTCCTTCGAGCTCATACCGGCTAAACATCTTCGGCAACTGGAGCCTAACAAAAACTATGGTGCATCTGGGGTGGTCAAGGCCTGGTGCATTGATGGCGATAATCAGAGCGATGACGGCACGGTTGACGGAGAGGAAGATGAAAATGGGGTAGTTGTACGCAGTATAGCATGCAATACAAACCCGCGTGTCAGGCTCTCGAAGATCGAGGAGTTCAGTGTTCACCACTACGAAGAGGAATTGTCTGAATTTGACTGGTATGTCTGACTCAATATGTTGTTTCTGGTTGCTGAGACCGGGATTCCCATCAACAGTAAAATCTACATACGCACCAAATTTGCCTGGTATATTTTGGATACGCCCTCGACAGCATACGCCCCATTCTTCATTCCCCTTCTGAGGCAACACCAAATTCTCCACTTCGTTATCTCCTTGTCGCTGGAAGAACCGGACATAGACTATGACGGTTTCATTGAATGCCTCGAGGATGCCAAATGTTACGAAGATCTGTTACCTAAGACTTTTCACGTCCTTGGTAGCATCTTCCAGGCAGACGATGTTGAGTCTGATGATGTTGTACGTGATTTCCCTAATCGTTATCTCCCCAGAAGGGACTCATCAAAATTTCGTACTAGAAAGCCTATTTGCTGTCTACACTCCCCGGACTGATCGAAGACAACAATACCAGATATAAAACCCTGAAAGCTTTCAAGGCAGTCCCTTTGATAGACCGCATCTTCAAGCTTGGTGGCCTCGAATTCGAATGGGACACAGATAGCGCCATTTCGGGTTCGACGAACACTGGAACATCGACCCCCATTCCTCACTTCGAACCTGGTCAAAACAAGAGGGCCACCACCTCACAAAATGGACCACATTTGACTGTGGTGACACCGATTGTGGAGTCGATTGTCAAAGATTTGTTCAATCTCCCTATGCACGTCGCTGGTGCCTCTCCGTTCGACAAAGCGGACGAAGACATTGCGCGTGAGATTGAAGAGGTGAAATCCCACCATGATGATCCCACCAGCATGGAGTGGGGCTCGGCTGGTGAAGACGGCTGCTACCGGAGTATTATAATGGATGGGGTAAAGTATGAGGTACGCTTGGTCTAATACTCCCGATCCCTGTTTACCATAGCTCATTTGTGCATATCAGGCCGGGGATGTGGTGATGGTGGTTCCAGGCGAAGACGATAATAAAGGCAGAGAAGCCCGCGATAAATCTGCCCCGACACAGAGCGCCAACACATATGGTAATCGACTTTGGTGAGACGCTCAAATCGATTGTAACTCTTCCAATCTCACACCCATTACGCCGTAGGTTTTGCCAAATTTGCTATTTCTTCGACGGAGAGATCGACAAAAAAACACGTAAACCACAGAAGTTTTTCCATGGTCAGTGGCTTGTCCATGGAAGCAAAACGCTTCAGCAAGAAACTTCCCACTCGAAAGCACTTTATATGACAAGAGAGTGCCAGGATAATCCGGCAGCCTGCATTTTCCGGAAATGCACTGTCAAGATGATGAACCCAGACGATCTCGAACCGCTTGATGATTCAGCCCCAGACTCTAGTAACTTTCACTGCGCGTACGCCACTTTAAAATGTCTGTTGTCCAGGTTTCTAACTCCTCCTTGTAGCCTTGTATATGACGAGCAACAGTTCGACTTCACTGATCTGCCGTGCAAGAGTGAAACCGCCGAACTATTGAAATTCCTCGACGGGAATAGACCTTGCCAATCGTGTGCTCTTAAGCAACAGGCCGACCAGCGGAATTCCTTTAGTCAATCTAGCGGCGGATTCTGCCGACATGGTATTGATTATCATGTTGGTGATTGTATCTATGTTCGTCCTGACAATGCGACGACCGGCCTCCTGGCTATTGCACAAATTACCCAAATCCGGGCAGAACGCAGGGATCCCGATATCTGTGTTCGTTATTTTGATCGACATGATATCCAAGAGGTATGAGATTATTTGCATTATATGGATACATCTTGCGTATTGATCTTGGCTCGAAATATTCAGCGTCGGTTAATCGTCTCTGAAACGACCGATCAGATCATCCTAGAGGACGTCGACGGGAAATGTTTCATCAGACATATCGCAAAGTCAAGCGACATCGAGGACTGGATTCAAGACGACGATCACTATTTTGTCAGCCAAAAAAAGGAGAATGATCTACTGGTGCGCCTTCCAAGGAACGAGTTCAAGGAATGCATCTGCGTCAACGAGAGATGGGAGCAGTCAAAACAAAACCGCCTAGCACTACTCCGCCATGGTCCTATTCGAGCCTTAGAACTCTTTGCTGGTATGATATCTAACGGGCCTTCTCTGAATTCCCCGCATTTCGTTGACGGAGAAAAATTCAGGGGCTGGCGGTCTCGGGACTGGCATGAACATGTCGGGGTTTGTTGATACCCGGTGGGCAATTGAACTCTCACCTTCGGCCGCTGCCACCTACCAGTAAGTATATCAATCTAGTAACGGAACCCGTCATGGTTAATCAAGTGGCTGGCACAATAGGAAGAACCATCCAGACAGCACAGTGTACTGCCAAGATGTCAACGTCCTGCTCAAGCATGCCATCGAGGTCCATGAACCAGGCAAGAAGCCCAGTCCATTGAAGATGCTTGATGGGAGGCCTTGTAAGAACATGCCTCTTCGGGAAGAGGTCGACTTCATTTACGGGGGTAATGCATGCTTTCTGCCCTAGTTAAAACTATCGTTTGACCTTATGGTACTCCAGGTGCTCCATGTCAAGCTTTCAGTTTGGCAAATTATTCGCGGGTAAGTCTTGTTTAGTACTCTGCATTAGGGAACACGTCTTTCAACTGTCCCGACAGAAATCCGATGATCCTAGGTAATTTCCTGCCTATGATGAAATTAGAAGGTTTTACAATCTCTTATCTTTAGATCGGTCCTTCCTGCAACAATGCTATCATATGTAGAGCACTACCAGCCAAACTACTTCCTCTTGGAAAACGTCCCAGGGATATTTAGCTATCCCCTGCTCAGCACTGAATATAAGAACCGTTTGGAGGGTGGTATACGCATGGGTGTCGTGAAGCTCGTGGTTCGAACTCTCATTTCCTTGGGGTATGTAGCCTATTTCGTTTCATACACGTATGTATGATACTTATGATGTTTGCTTATAGCTACCAAGTTCGCTTCAAGGTTCTCCAGGCAGCCGCCTATGGGTCACCTCAGGGACGGAATCGTGTCATCTTTTGGGGCGCAAAACGAGGACTGCGTCTTCCTAATTTTCCGATACCGACACATGCGTACGAGGGTCGGTTGTGCGTGCATAATTTGCCGACCAATCAAGAGAAGCTCCCACCTGCGACGCGGTCGCAAACACCGGGATCTTGGCATCTGTGTGCTCCTTTGAAGGCTACCACAGTCAATGATAGCATTGGCGATCTGGTGAGTTGCCTTGTTGAAGTCATTTCCGATGTTGCAGAACTCATGCTTTGGTTCCTATGCCAGCCACCTTTTGACTGGTATATATATCATGTTCATTGCCTGTCCCGACCTTCTATGTGCTCACTTTATTTCATTCAAGGGAAAATCCACACGGTATTATCCCTGCATCAAGACGAGACAAAGATGATCTCAAGAAACGGATGCATGAACTCAAGATCCCCCAATTCGACGCAATACTACGTCTGGGAGCGGAACGTGCGCAAAACAAAGTTTTGCCTGGTTTCAATGAGCCCGTGGAGTACCCTACCTCGCCACAGAACCGTTACCAGCTATGGGTGCGAAAAGGAAATGGGAACACTGTATCAGGCCACAATACTCCACGATTTCAGTCCCACGTCATCGAGGCGTGCGTTTTTGCCTCCTCCTCCATTATGTGGTAATCACACGGGTCTTTGTGATATAGATCTGTCTCTGTTCCGTTGGTGGGAAATGCAAACCATCGTGGTATGTCAGAATATTCCTGGAATGACTTGATCTACTTGCTTATGAATTGTTGCAGACCTTCCCGTGGAGTTGCGACCTGATATGGCCAAGCCTGGAAGAAAGCAGACCGATAAAGGTTTTCTCCTATCACCATTCATTGTACTGACTGATTGTAACTCAATTCATCGTCCTTTACAGCGTTCTATGGCAGACTGGATGGGGCAGGTCATTTCAGAACTGCCTTGACGGTAGCGATGCCGCAAGGCAAAGGACTGTATTTATTGCATCCTTCGGTGAGTGTTCCACATTATCGAGTCTCTAGCACTTTGGTATACTGAATCCTGTTGTCGCATCTGTGCATTCATCTCTGCCCTCGGTCTCATTGTTGCAGCAAAAAAGGATGATAACAGTCCGAGAAAACGCGCGAGCTCAGGGATTTCCTGACTATTACGAGTTCATCACAAACAATGTGAAAGATGTAAGTGGTGATTTGCTTTTACATGGGAGCAAATCTCATGATGTGTTGCAGGCCCACAAGCAGATCGGGAACGCTGTTCCGGTGCCGTTGGCACTAGCCCTCGGAACGACTCTCGGGACCTCCGCGTTACTGCCAACATGGGCTGAGGAGGACCGCCGGGGAACAAGTCCCGAGGCTTGAATTAATGCTTATTGTGTATTTATTGGAACTTTATGGTTGATTATGTAGCCACAGGTAAATAGGAAGATTCGGATGAAAGAAAGCTGCGTACAAATCGTTTACTTACCATCGAACAAAGTATTTGAAGCATTGTGATTGCGGCAAGATAGTACTTTATAAAAGTATCCGTAGTGGGAACATGATTGGGTATCATCCAAGTCAAAGCAAGACAGCTGTATAAAAAAATCTAGAAATAAATAACACCCTAACTGCATCCTAACGCAGCACGACCTTAGGCTTTGGCCGCGGTATAGGTACCTGCCGCCTGAAACTCTGTAGACTCGAAGCCGAGTTGTTTCTAGACATCGAAGGCCTGAGCTGAGCTCGTCTGAGCTCTTCGTCAATGCGCCACATGCCTTTGACAAAGGCATCGGCATCGAGGGATCCCTTGTTGGCAGGATCGCATTCATTCCTGATGAGAGAAAGAAGACGAGGTTAGATCGATGTAGGGTATAGAACAAGAAGTGAAACATACCAGATCTCCTTCAGTTTCGCTTTGCTGAGCTTCGACCGTGCCCATATACAACTCACAACGTGCCCATCCAATCTCGCATCACTCTCAACCAGTCCATCCTCATCCTCATCGTCTCCGTCCTGCTTCCCGCTATCGCCGTTCGTAGCAGTCGGATGCTCGTTCCCAGTGATCAGATCTACCGACAGCCCCCTCCAACCTGCCGCCTGACGCGTCTTCCTCGCCGCCATGGGGCTCAACAAAGCAGGCTTCCCCTCGGTCCCTTTCTTCCGCCTGTCTTTTTCGGCCTTCTTCTTCTGCTTGACGTTCGCGTTGAAAACACATTCGTATCGTCGGCGGGCGGCTGTGGGTACAGGTGTTGGGCGGGTGAGTGATTGTTTCGGTAGTGATGGCGGAGGTTTACGGTAACTCATATAGGGGTGGTTGGAGGAGGAGCTGATGGACGTGGCATTGCTCAGGATAGAAGAGCGGTCGGATGTAGTGGAGCGTGACGATGGTGGTGGCGGTGGTGCACGACGGGCTGTGCTCGCGGACGCCGCAGATGAGTTCGAGGTCGTGAGGCGGATTTTGGAAGAGGTAGGTGATGAGTGGCGACTGTTGCCTAAGATCGGAGACCCGTTAGTGCTAGAAGGGTGCTGAGGCGGTGGCGAATTCGCCGAAGGAGGTTTAGGTGATTGAGGGGGTCGCTGGGGTAGTCGCGGTGGTGCTGTGGATCCTCGTTTCGCGATGGCCTTCTCCCAATCATGAGTAATCATAGCGGCTGTTGTTGGGCTGCCGAAGGAGGTGGTGGAGACATTCTCGAAGGATTCGTCGAGGCTTATTGAGTCCCCTTCGCTGGCAGTGGCTGATTCGAGATCAACGGGGAAAGTGGCTATGAAATTGGCCACAGAGCCGGGGGTACTTGGGTCGGTGTCAGAGGAAAGCGACACTGAATGAAATGAGGAGATGGATGATGCTGGAGCGTGCCCTGAGCCACTTTTGGATTTAGTGTCGATGTCCAGCTTCACAGGTGGGTAGGTATGCTGAACTGTCAGCGAGTCTGAACGAAGCGGTAGTGCTGGGGGTATCGTTTTTGCTGCAGCAGCAGCCTTGATGTTTCCAAGAGAGGGTTTTCTAGGAGGAAGAGGGGGAGCAGACACGGTCCTGGACTTTGGTGGAGACTCCAGGTTGATCAGCGGTGGCGACTTATTTACGTCGAATTTCGTAGGCGTAGCAGCGTGCCCATTCCCATTCATTTTACTCGATCGCGGTGGTGACGGTCCATCGTCAACAACCCAGTCCCTCAGATCCACCAAAGATACTTTTCTGCTCAAAGTGGTTGATGAAGGCGAACTGCTACGTGGGGTGATTGGTTGCAGTTTTGACGCTGCAGGCGACGGGGGAGACTCGAGGAAATCACTGAGACGTGGAGGTGATTTACGCCTAGGAATCGGACGGGGCGATGAGTTCGAATGAGAGAGAGACTCGAATGTGGATATTCGCGACTGTAGCGACGTCGATGTCATTGTGGAAGAACAAGTCCTTTCCGATTGCCGATCCGTTCTCTTCCTCCCGCCATGTCCGACCTCTATGCAGTTGCAGGTACATAGCTCTACTCTCTCCTCCCTATGCTCGATCTTGTCTGACCTATACAGACTTTTGCCTCATTCCGATCGGGACTGGGGAGCCTTCTGTATGTTAGACCAGTGTTAGACGATGGTTATCAATCGGCGGGCTTCCTGACACCAGGCATCTCAGGTAGCTGAATATATAGCCGAATGCCAGAGAATCCTTGAGAAGTCTGGGCTGAAGTACAAAGTAAGTTCTATACAGTAACTCTAGTTCTCTGTGTAACCATACTGTCCAGATGCAGTAAGCAGCAGCTTCCGTGTGTTCATGTCTCGCAACCGATGTTCACGTCTTCAATAATTTCAAGTGGCTACGGCACGAACCTAGGCACGCAGTCGTCCTCCGCTATCATATCCTTACCTCTCAGTATTTCTTGATCATCCAGAAGGCCCCTGGTCCGAAGTCAGTCAAGCGATACATGATTGCCACGCCGCCGTCCACGCCCAAGGCGCACCCCGCGTCGCTACAGACATCCGCATCGGTACACGCACTGATCGCGATATCTCCCCAGGCACCGGGAACGACGGGAAAGTCAAACGCGTGGAAGACATTCTTGCAAAGGACAAATCCACTTGATGAAAGACATAGACAGTCGAACTAAAAGGACTTCGACCTTCATACATGCAAGGCGAGGGGAATTGTACCATGACGCACCAATGATCGATATGTTATATCGCTTCGTCTGATGTGGAGCAGAAGGCACTTATAGTGACGTTCAATGCCTGAATTTTGGAAAAGTTGATCGCCTATATCGTTGCCCTGCTACATGCTTTAGTAAATTCACAGTGAACCTTTAGTCATCCCAAGCCGTTTTAATGCCGCATTGTACTTTGCGCCAAAGAGGACATCGTTGGGGCTATTCATTCACAATTCNNTCACAATTCGCTCTTTGATCCTCTCAAGCCCTTCGGATTCGAATCTGAAGTATTGATATGGTGCCTTAGTGTCGTATTTAGCGTGTAAAACTGCTAAGTATGCCCGTAGATCTACCGAGGTCCTGTATGAATATCGGCGAGGATGTGAATTGGTCGTCGTCGACTTTGAGGCTTTCTTCAACTCGCAACTCGAAGTTGTGAGCTCAAGCCCGTCTTTACAGGGGGCTCCGGGCCAGGCCCGTCGGACTCGGAGTAGTCTTCCGACGTCACTTCTGCAAAAGCATCAGGTGACCTCCTGACTCGAAATTTAAATCTGTTCTCAGTTCTGGCCTTCAATTTCTTGTTTTCGGTCCCCCACTAGATCGCAGGAATCATTCCCATCGACGGTAGTTAAAGATGCCTATGCTGTGAGTTTCTTGTGTTTTATTTCGTTCTCAATCTCTGACCAAACTAGATCTGAGCCTTCTCAAAAGTATAAGCCATATACTCCCCTAAACCTGCCTGACCGGCAATGGCCATCCAAAACGTTCACTCATGCACCCATCTGGCTGTCAACCGACTTGCGGGATGGAAATCAAGCTCTGGCTAATCCTATGACGATTCCACAAAAGACCACATTCTTCCGAGAGCTGGTCAAATGCGGCGTGAAAGAAATTGAAGTCGCATACCCTGCCGCCAGTGACACCGACTTCTCTTTCGTTCGAGGGCTCATCGAAAACAACGAGATACCCGATGATGTATGGATACAGGTTAGTTCATCATCACATCTCGCATTAGGATCCTACGTCCAGTTGTATTGAACTCATGTGGAGTCCAGGTCTTGACTCCTGCGCGGGAAGACCTGATCTCTCGTACTATCGATTCGGTTGCCGGTTCGAAACATGCCATTCTCCACATGTACAACGCTTCCTCCCCTCTATTCCGGGATGTCGTATTCGGCAATTCCAAAGAGGCAACCATTAAACTTGCCGTCGAGCATACCAAGATTGTCAGACGATTGACTGAAGAGTGCACCGCAAAACATGGGACGAAGTTCAAGTATGAATACAGTCCCGAAACATTCACGCAGACGGAGCCAGAGTTTGCAGCGGAGCTTTGCGAGGCAGTGAAGGCCGCTTGGGGGAAAGCTGGTACTGGAGATGATCGTATTATCTTCAACTTGCCCTCCACCGTCGAAATCGCCCCTCCAAATCACTACGCCGATCAGGTACGTCGCTTTCGCAGTCTACCACTGTTCACATCTCACATCCTCATACGACTTGTTCATAGATCGAGAACTTTTGTCGAAACATCACCGAGAGGGAGAAAGTGATCATCAGTCTGCACACACATAATGATAGAGGTATGTCACTATTCAAAGAATCTTCACATTGTCGCCTAATATCTTTCGGCCGAAGGTACTGGTATCGCATCGGCCGAACTAGGCGTCCTCGCTGGTGGTGAGCGAATAGAGGGTTGTTTCTTCGGTAACGGCGAAAGGACTGGCAATGTGGACCTCGTCACCCTGGCTCTAAATCTATATACTCAGGGCATCCATCCCAACCTAGACTTCAGCGACCTCCAGACATCCATCGACATCGTCACACAATGTAACGACCTCCCAGTGCACCCTCGCCATCCATATGCCGGAGAGTTGGTGTTCACTGCCTTCTCTGGCTCACACCAGGATGCTATCAAAAAGGGTTTTGAGGCCCAGAAAACGAGG
The DNA here is from genome assembly GCA_001179705.1 of Baeospora myosura. Lineage (NCBI taxonomy): Eukaryota > Fungi > Basidiomycota > Agaricomycetes > Agaricales > Baeospora > Baeospora myosura. The sequence continues at coordinate 15,846 of CEMG01179879.1, forward strand.
CATGCAGCAGCTGCTGCACAAGGCGAACCTCAAATCTGGAGCATGCCTTACCTCCCCATTGACCCTGCAGACTTGGGCTTGGATTACGAGGCCGTCATTCGCGTCAACTCCCAGTCAGGGAAAGGTGGAATCGCATACCTCGTTAAACAGCATCTCGAGCTGGACCTCCCCCGCAAGATGCAGATCGCGTTCTATAAGGTCGTACAGGAGGTTTCGGATCGTGAAGCGCGCGAGATGACAGTGGACGATATCACCACTGCATTCAGGAATGCATACCACTTCGGTGGGCCGAAATACAAGGGCAGACTGGCCCTCAGGAACTTCCGGGTTTCAGGTGAACCCGCCGATGATCCTGCTGAGGAGCTCTCAGGGGACGAGGCCCCAGATGAGCGTCGTCGCTTTGACGGTACCATTTCGGTAGATGGCGTCCTCCGAGTTATCCGAGGAGACGGGAACGGTCCTCTCTCTGCCCTCCTCGATGCCCTACGCACGCATCTGAGCATCGACCTCTCCATCCGCGAGTACATCGAACACTCCATCGGCGAAGGCCAAAACGCACGGGCCGCGTCCTACATTGAGATAGTCGCAGCTGGAGATCGCAAGTCCTCGCAATCATGGTGGGGTGTTGGCGTCGATCACGATATTGCGGGATCAGGTCTCCGTGCTGTTTTGAGCGCGGTTAATAACGCCATTGGCGATCGTCAGCTGCCTGAACTCAAGCTGACGGTTGGATTCAACGCCACGTCAGGCCAGGGGGATGTTGCGAGCGTCATCGTGAACTCCTTGGGTCTCGAGCTGCCGAGAAGGTTCCAGGCATCCTTCTTCGAGGTCGTGCAGAGGGCAGCTAGAGACGCTGGTGGAGAGATTTCTTTCACTGCTCTAACCGAGCTTTTCCAGGAGACGTATGGATACGAGACTACGAAGTTGTCGAGTTCACCCAGCCAAGTGTCGATGAAGTCATTCAAGTTGGCTGTGGATGGCAGTCGTCGCTCTCTCAGCGGAGAATTAATCTTCGGGGGTGTTGCGAGGAATGTTATCGGCGAGGGCAATGGCCCCCTATCGGCGACGCTCGATGCCCTGCACTCGCAGATCAATGGCACCCTGACCATCAGGGAATACTCGGAACACTCCATCGGTGAGGGTACTGAGGTGGTTGCCGCGTCGTATGTGGAGTTGGTTTACGAAGTTGCCGGTGCGAAAAAGAGGAACGCTTGGGGAGTGTCGGCCGATTCTGACATCACAGCGTCTGGTATCAAGGCAGTATTGAGTGCGGCGAGCAGGTTGGACATCTCCCCCAAGAGCATTGTCAACGGGCAATGAGTTTGCTCGTAATACTTGTACATAACCAACTAAAACAATGTACCTTGTATCATATCTCAAGAATTTCATGTTTTCGTCAGATAGAGGCCATGGTCTGGCCGATAATGGCCATGGATGAGTGGCCGTTTTGGGAGTGGTTGTGTGGCGACTTCATGCAGACTACACAAATGACTCAGATACCCGAAGTGATCATGATATGAGTCGATCGACAAGCTCAGGCTTGACTGCCTTTTCTCAAGTCCGAGTTCCTCGAATTTGTAGGCTGTCATCATGGCAGCAACACTAACCCTCTCATCTAAACTCTCACCATTCCCGTATGCTGCGGCATCCATCGCCGCGTTCACTGCGAAGGCCGAGCTGGTCTACGACGAGGCTACATCGGGACCAGTGCTCGAGTTGAATGGATCCAAAATCACAGCCGAAGAAGACATCGTGCATGCTTTGGCTAGAGCTGGCGGGCTTTCCGACGATAGTGCAAAGGTGCGGATCGTTTTATCGAATATGATTGTGATCTCACGTCCAGACAGACTGCCTCTTTCTTTGCATTGGCGAAATCTATCCCATCCACGACAGCTGTACCGGATGTCATCAAAGCTCTAGACTCTTTGGACAACCATCTTGCATATCGCACTTTCCTTGTCGGACATGCTATCACGGCAGCTGATTGGATCGTGTGGGGTGCTCTTAAAGGTCAGATATCTTCTAGCTCGGCGATGGCTGGTATGGATCTGACAGCATTCTGTAGGGAGCGGTAAGATCCTTGGTTTGATGAAGAATGGCCAGCACCAGCATCTTCTGCGATGGTTCTCCTTCCTTGACACCCTCGAATCGACCCAGGCCGCCCTTGCCAGCCTCACCGTTGCAAAAGCAAGCAAGGCTCGTAATACCAAAGTCGCGGCGGGCTTCGCCTTGGGTCTAGAAGGTGCAAAAATGGGAGAAGTAGTCACCCGTTTCCCACCTGAGCCAAGTGGTTATCTCCATATCGGACACGCTAAAGCCGCGATGTTGAACCAGTATTTCGCCAAAATGTACGAAGGGAAACTGATCATCCGATTTGATGATACGAATCCGTCCAAGGAAAAGGTTGGGTCCATTACCGTTTTGAATCGTTTTGACATACTGACCCCGTATATAGACTGAGTTTGAGGACACGATCCTCGAGGATCTTTCCCTGCTCGGTATCACAGGCGATGTGGTCACCCACACGTCAGACCACTTTGAAACCCTGTACGAGTATGCTCTCCAGATGATCAAAACAGGTAAAGCGTATGCAGACGATACTGAGCAAGCACAGGTGCGCACTATGATGATACCCCTCATCTCTGTTGGCTGAATTGTGTTCTATCTATAACCAGATGCGTGATGAACGTATGCATGGACGAGCGTCGTCTCATCGAGAAGATAGTGTTGAGGACAACCTCAAACACTTCTCCGAAATGACGGCAGGAACGCCAGAAGGACTCCGTTGGTGCCTCCGCGCCAAGCTTAGCGTGGATGATCCAAACAAAGCACTCCGAGACCCTGTCATCTACAGATGCAATGTTCTACCTCACCACCGTACAGGGTAAGTTGCATCTCCTGTTTCACGAGCTATCATGGAGTCAGGTCCTGAAACTGTTTCGGCCCAAAAGGGATAAATGGAAAGTGTATCCAACATATGACTTTGCCTGCCCGGTCGTAGACTCGCTGGAGGGCGTCACACATGCTCTCCGAACGAACGAATATCGCGACCGAAACCCACAGTATTGGTGGATGATCGATGCCCTCGGCATACGCAAACCGAAGATCTGGGATTTCAGGTAAACAGTGCCTATCTTTACCGGCCACCCTTTTGCTCACAGTAACCTTAAGTCGTCTCAACTTCATTTATACACTTCTATCGAAGCGCAAACTCCATGAGTTCGTCAACAAAGGCCTCGTTACAGGGTGGGACGATCCCCGATTCCCCACGGTTCGAGGTACGGGCGCACTTCCATGGGTGTCCTCGCCACTCACTTATCGGTATCTTTACACAGGAATACGCCGCCGTGGAATGACAGTCGAAGCTCTCCGACAGTTCATGCTGTCGCAAGGCCCTTCTCAGGCTGTCGTCTCCCTCGAGTGGGACTCCATCTGGGCCATCAACAAGAAAGTCGTCGACCCTCTTGCTCCACGCCATTGGGCGATCGTTGAAGACAAAAGGTAAGCGTTCATCTGGGTGTTCTGAAGTAATTATCCTGATAGATTATGTTGCAGGGTTCCCGTGACAATCAAGGGCGGGCCTGCGAGTGCTGAGGTCAAGCTTCTTCCCAAACATAAGAAGAATCCAGATGTCGGTGAGAAAAAGACGGTGTACTCGTCTACGATTCTGGTCGAACAGGAGGATGCACTATCCTTCGAGGATCAAGAAGAGGTTAGTGTTTCAATAAGACGATGGAGTTCAAACCCCAATCTGAATGTTGGTTACTCCAGCTTACTCTCATGGATTGGGGCAATGCCATCGTTCGTTCTAAAACGACCAACTCCGCAGGAGAGATTACATCCATCGAGATGGATCTATTCCTCGAAGGCGACTTCAAAAAGACCAAGAAAAAGATCACCTGGCTCGCTCAGCCGTCGACTGAATCCCCTCTGGTCCCTGTCACTTTGAAGGACTACGACTACCTCATCACTAAAAAGAAACTCGAGGAGGGCGATGACGTAGACAACTTCATCACGCCCGTGACGGAGTTCATCGAGTTTGCGGTTGCTGATGCGAATGTGAAAGACCTCAAAAAAGGAGAGTTCATGCAGTTTGAGCGAAAAGGATACTTCATGTTCGATGGAGAGGGCAGCGATGGACGACTGGAGTTCATCAAAATTCCAGATGGCAAGGCTGCCGGCCTGGCTAGCAAAGCAGGGGCACCAGCACCAGCCCCTGTTGCGCAAAGCACTGCCTCGGCGCCTGCGACAAAGATGTACGAAGTCGCGAGCGTATACGGGGACAATGTGAATCCGGACGCTGACAGCAAAATGTATAAGCTGGATAGCATTTATAAGTCGTAGTTATTTCTGTACTCATTCAATGTGCACTAGTGTCTTCACTGTATCCGTTATGTGAGGCGTCAGGAAACAATGTTAGATCAGAGAGTTGGCTGAATCGTGGTGTAGCTGAAGGCTGTACGATGTTCTCTTCCGTACACTATCACACGCCTTTACGACAGGTTCCCGAGCA
>CEMG01179879.1:20821-32527 GCA_001179705.1 Baeospora myosura
GGGCAGTCGATCCTGATGGATGAACAGGAATTGCTGTGCATTCCGAATAAATCCATTAAGCGCTGGAGGCGGGGGCGCACCGGGACCTGTGAAGCATCCGAAAGTAGTCTGCGCCCGTCAGGTTGAGTCAGATCCTGTGATACTAGGAAACAGAAGACCGCATATGCGCCTAGCTCCTATCGCGAGACATATAAGGAGGCCTCGTTTAACAGCGGTGAACTCTATTCACCCCAAGCTGTATAAATCCCCCCAAGATCAAAGGTACTTGTTGTAACATAGTGTACCACTCTCACCGACATTGGATGGTAAGCATTTTGTGCCGACTGTCGGTGTATCCTGCTCACCCTCGTTTCAGAGCTATTATTCTGCGATGCCGGGAAAGACTGTCCGATTCTTAGACGAGGGGGCTGAGGTCCGCCGTTATGTTTCGAGTGGGACGCCTTCACCTACGCTCAGTGAATCGACGCTTTCAATGTCACCTGGTCCAAGGACACCACCGTCTCTCAGTCCCTTCCACCTCCCATATAAATCCAATAACATGCCCCTACCGAGTGACATAGCCGTTCACAGATACCTTCAGGCACCCCCACCGTTCGACTGTGACATTACCCTCGATCCCGCCATCACGCAGTTGGATTCCAGAGTCTTGACACCAGAAGTACTCAGCGAGCCAGCTACCAACCCCCCTCTCGCAAATATAGTCCTAGTGTCGAGGTATCTCCCATGGGAGATCCCAATACAAGCATCGGATCAATATGTGACTGTCTCCGACGCCTTGGGAGGGCTGTATCGTGCTCTTCGCCAGGACGTAACAGAAACGGAGATCCTTCTCGAAAAGGACGATGTCAGGAAGCAGATTCTGAAGGCATTCGAGCAACGCTGTCGCAGGTTAGAACGCATTGACGCTTCTCGAGCCAACACAGAGAGGAAGTTTGGCCTGAGACGCGTTGATTTCCTAGCGGGAAACAATCGCTTCCGGGGATTCAGTAGGGTGGAACTTAGGGGACGTCCCAACGTCTTCAAGTTCAGCGTAACATCATAGCAAGCTGTGATGGTTGCTGCTACCGTCACCATCGACTGAACCATTTTTACCCGCACGCACGTCCGAGCTTCGAGCCTAGTGACCCGCCATCTATCATCGGCACCCCCTTGCCATCGCATTGACTCACGTTCGCGCCATCACGGTACCTTGCTATCTCTTTCCCCCGCGGGCACGAACGCCCTATCTGTAACATATCACGCTCATCACGACGACAACGCCGTCCTCCCTGTCAAACAATGTATCGATAAGTCTATCATTAACTCTTTTACTACATGTTTTCTCGCACCTTCTATTTTCTTCTTTTATGAAATTATCATTTATGTACAGTAACCAAGCCTGGAGGTCCCGGAGATTCCGCTATTGTAGTACGATGCATGATCCATGCATGTGGTGTAATCAAGTTGGTAGCCAAAACCCTAAGTCACAAGCAGAAGCACGACGCCAGAGGCAAAAATCCGCCATACATTCGGGCAGCCAAGTAGTTCAACGGTATGCGCAGAGGAGGAGGCAGTCTAAGCAAGTGTTCAGCAAGAAAGCAACGCTGGGACACGAAGTTCAAAGCTGTGTTGGATGAGAACGGCAACTTCCGATCGGACCTTGAAACTCACTGGATATATTGAAAAGATGAACCTTAATTTTTCTTCACATCGACGAGAGCGGACGAAGACATCTAAATCTTTTTGAAACCTTTAATCACTTTTCACAAAAAGTAAAGCCTATCCTGTGCTCTGGAAAACGTCGACTTACCGTATCTTGCCCAGTGTCTGACGCTGGAGATGAAATTCAAGTTGACGCACCCGTCGAGGTAGAGGTTGCCGCCGAGGCTCCCAAGGGGAAGCTCTCTGTTGAGGACGCTCTTCAGGTCAGTAGTCCAAATCCTTATGCGAGAATGTATCTGACAACCCATTACCTGTAAACAGCAAGTCCTGAAGAACGCTTTGGTTCACGACGGTCTCGCTCGTGGTCTCCGGGAATGCGCAAAAGCACTCGACAAACGCCAGGCCCATCTCTGTGTCCTCGTCGAGACTTGCACTGAGGCCGAATACATCAAGCTCATCGAGGCTCTCTGCGCCGAACACAAGATCAACTTGATCAAGGTCGGAGACGCCAAGGTCTTGGGTACCTGGGCTGGATTGTGCAAGATCGATCGTGAGGGCAACCCGAGAAAGATTGTTGGGTGCACCTGTGTCGTGGTCAAGGAGTACGGCCAGGAGAGCGAGGGGCTCCACGTCCTCTTGGATTACTTCAAGAACCGCTAAGCGGTATCGGTGAGTTATCCTCTTGTGTTTTTACCATCCTTGCCATCGGCACGGTGATGACAAAACAGACTCCCTCTACTGAGGATTCGTCCTGCGAGGAAAACGTCTATCCGGAATCATTATAACATTGTCTGAACCTCTTTTCTTACCCTCGCTCTTCTCTGTTATTGTACATCTGCTGACGCCCAACCTTCCCAGTATCCTACCATCGGCACTTCTTTGTATCCATAGCCTTCGAAGAATAGCCTTTGTATGATTTTGCCAATTGTGTGAACTAAGAGGCGGTAGTTTTCGAAGACTCAATACTGAAGTACTAAAGTCTGACACCGTTCCCTTGTCATCGACGTTGAACATTGCTCTGATCTGACCTTCTCCTTCCTCTGTCGTCAATCGTTAGACGTGTTCGAGCCAGTACAGTAGATAGTACTAGATACAGCAAAGACAGATGTACAATCAGGAGCCAATTTCACGGCCTTTCTCTGAGGGGTTATGTAATCGCGGTCTCTTACGGTACAGAGATGGCCTCTCGACTCATTCTCGACCGTGTCCCTCCCTGCCTGTGAACTCCCACCATCGTGGCAGCTCTTATGGGCACTATGGACAAGATTGAGGAGTATCTTGAGTCCCTCGAAGAGTTCGTTTACACGTCCATTCCCGACCTTCCAGATGTTCGCGGGGCAATAAACCAGCTGTGGATCGATATCACTCGTTACGGTCCCAATCTCTCTGAAGTCCATATTCCAGGGCTTGGGGACTTCGAGGTGCCCCCTCCGCCACCACCGCCGCCTCCTCCCTTGTCTTTCATCGAGGAAACTGCTGACTGGGTTGGGAAGCACCCGTGGGAGGCGACTGGGATCGCTGCTGGCGTTGTCGGTGCTGGTCTTTTGACTGGCTATGGGGGCGTGTATATGAGGACTTTGAGGGCCAGGCGGATTAAGACGGTGGCTCATGAGCGGCGGCAGGTCGTTGGTGAGTCTCTGCTTGTGTCAATTTCTTCGGCGCATTATCACTGATAACATGGCCAGTCGTTCTGGGTGGCGATACGCCCTTCGCGCTTCCTCTCATTCACGACCTTGAGAAGAAAGGATTTATCGTCATTACGAGCGTGTCAACACCTGAAGCAGTAGATTCTCTGGAACATCGATGCCACGGCTTCGTCCGTGCACTCGTTCTTGACCCTAGTGCAGTGAGTCTCTTACGACCCTTGTTCTGCGCACCCTTCTCAATATATTATAGCCCGAAACGATCTCCGTCTTCCTACGATCTCTATCGTCTACTCTCTCGCGTCGATTCCCGATCAACTCCGCCGGCGATCCCTTCGCGCCTTCCTCGTCCCACTCTTACATCCATTCCATAGTCTCCCTTTTAACACTCTCCGGACCAACCGTCAATGGCCCTTTGGAGCACCTCTCACTCCAGAACGCCTATCTCCCTTACCTCACAGCGACGCAGATCACACCTCTGCAAGTCATTCAAGCCCTTTTGCCGCTGATGCGTTCTTCACCCGCGAAAGGCAATAAGAACATCATCATATGTCTCCCCGCCACAGAAACTCGCGTCGGACTTCCATTTTCTGCCATCCAGTCAATGAGCGCAGCTAGCACCCTCCGTGCTGCAGAGGTTCTCCGCAGGGAGATCCGGGTTGCGGCTCTGACAGGCAAATCGGAGTTTATGAAGAACATCAGAGTAGTCGTCGTTGACGTCGGTGCCTTCGATCTCGGGCCATCGTTCTCCTCATCCTCTTCGTCGTCGCATAACATCCCTCCGGAAGAAGTGTACAAGGCCATGGAGAAGTGGACTCAATCCGAGAAATTGACCTACGGACCCGCGTTTGCGTCGATCTTGCAGCAATCAAGTCTGTCCAAGCCAAAGTCGCGTTGGGAGACGCTTTGGTCCGTGCTCAGCTTCAAAGACGAACATCACTATGGAATTCCGCGCAAGCGGACGAACACGAAGGTGTTCGTGGACAACATCGTTGGGATTGTAAGCAACGGAAGCTTTGGGCCTTCTCTCTTCGGTTTCGGGTTTGGTATCGGTCAACTGAGGAACTGGCTTCGTGGGGAGAGGTTCTCTGTCGGTGCCGGCGGTACGTCCATTCTTCTTCCTACGAGATTAAGTTGGCTAACGATTGGGGGTTTAGCGCACACGTACAAATACGCCTCTTACCTGCCTTCCCTCATCCTGGACACGCTCCTCAACATCCCTCATTATCTGATTACAGCCCGGAATGGCCTCCTTCCGGTACGCCCTTTCGTCCGTCCTCCCGCCCCTCCATCAGCTGCCGCCGCGCCAGTCAAACCCACAGCTCAACGGCAGATAATGGCAACGTCATCCCAGCCGGAGAGTGAGCCGGAGGAGAGCAGCAACAACGAGCACTCCGAGGCAGGCTCTGAAGCGGATGTCGAGAGTAACTCGGATGATCATGATGGGACGGGGGGTAGTTGGGTTAGCCTGAAGAAGACATCGGAGGATGAGGCTGCGGTGGCGGCTGGTGCAGAGACATGATGACAATGGGGTGTGTGCGGTGCTAGGGTATAGGCGATGTTAATGGCTGGTGGAATATCTCAACAATCTCTCAACTCACTGGGGGCAAATGCCTACTCAAGATCTAAAAAGTCTTTGTATATTCTGCACGCGCTAGCGTGCCTGTATCAAATTGTACCTAGTACGCTTTGTACATCGTATGTACCTATAGGAATCGTCGTCCACTCAGACTTCAGACTCAGTCCTAGTATGTCGGGTCCTAAGTTTAAGCTGGGTGAGAATTGAGAATAAATTTCGTGGGGGCGCTGGCGACTGAGGTGGGATTGATCCTCCCCCACGTGCCCCGTACCTTATAGTATAACTTATACGGCGCCCTTCAGCGCCCGTCTCGATCGCCCTCCTCTCCCCCAACTCCCTAACTCGATGTCTCTTTCCCCACACCCAGCGTCAGGATTGTCTCATTATTTCGATCACAGTGCGACGGCTCGGTCGCGACTGTACGTTATTGTGATACAGCCTGCCTTACGGATCTACTTTACACCACTTGATCCTATGATTCCTATCACAAGACACTATTCTAGTCTCAGTCTCAACCTTCTTTTCTCAAGACGTCCGTCATGGGAGGCGCAAAGCCTTATGACGCATATCAGTCATTTTTTAGAAAATGAAGGGTCCCGTAGATCGGGTACATTGTATCTCTACGACCAACCCCCACCATGTCTAACGAGAAAGCCGACATTGAGAAACGCGAGTCTGCGCCGACTGCCAGCTTACAGGAATCTGCTGACGACATTGACTTAACGACATACCACGAGGAGGTAGACGGTCGTCTTATCATCGACCCCGAGTGAGTGGATCACCTTGGATATCCTCGCTCTGACCAACAGTTACCAGAGAGGCGAGGATCGAGCTTGGGGAGCGAGTAGCCTCGCGACTTAAGCTCTCTCGCGATGGAACAAAGGTTCTCTGGCCTCAGCCCACCGATTCACCGCATGACCCCCTCAATTGGAGTGATGGACGCAAGAATCTCCAGTTGTTCATCATCACCTTGGCTGCTATCGTTCCCGACTTCGACTCCGGAATTGGTGCGTCCCACAATTCTTGTTCATTGTTCTTGCTCACTCTCTTGAAGGTATTGCTTCGATATTTGCTTTGGCAAAGGAATACGACACCACACCCGGCGTCATCAACAATCTCACCTCAAAGTACGTGTCTGCTCGATATCTGGTAAGTATCGGGCAAGAAAGACCAGCGCTCATATCATTTCTAGTTGGAGTATATTTCTTCTTGGTTCGTCTGTTATACGGTCTACCTTCTGAATCACGCTGAATAGCCATCCAGGATGGGGAGGTCTATTCGCCGTCATGCTCATACGACGCCTCGGTCGGCTTCCTGTCTTGTTCTGGTCTCAGGTAATTTTTCAGACTTCAGCCGGGAGGTCATTTTAGTCAACTATCATCCAGATCTTTGCTTTGGCCTGGATGGTTGGTTGTACTTTCTCTCCCAACCTTAAGACTTTCGCCGGTGAGTGGCTCTTGAAACCACAAGAACAGACCATAACGGTAGGGCTTTGTAGCGATGCGTTGCTTGGCTGCCTTTTTCGGGTATGTCCCGTTTGTTTCTGCCTGTGCACCTCGACTCTCGTAACTTATTCTACTCCCAGGACGGCCCCACAAGTTACAGTAAGAAGTTTTGTCAATCCCGAGAGGACAGTGATGACCGAGCCTGTAGGGTCTCTACATCGTGACGGACCTGTATCCTTTCCATATGCAAGCTCGTAAGGTGTGAACTGAACTCGAGCTCGATCGCTGCCTACTGTGGTTCTTAACGTTGCAACACAGCTGAACGTATGGACCATGGGCTTCATCATGTCACCTTTCATCTCGCCCTTCGCGTTCGGCTTCCTTGTCGCACGTGCATCGTGGCGCTGGGCGTATGGAATCGGAACTATATATAGTGCTATTGTCTGCCTCCTCATCATTTGCTTCATGCGAGAGACGTAAGATATTCTGTTCCTTCTTGATTTTATATACCACACAAGCTCATGCTAAGACAGTGCGTATGATCGTATGGTCAAGCCCATCCCCGAAGCTCCTACAAGCATTGGAATCAAGAGCCGGATCGAGGCACTACTTGGCATCACGGGCATGCGAATGGCTAAGCACCGTATCTCATGGACGGAGTCGATTATGTCGCCTCTTAATGTTATTTGGCGCCCACATCTGCTTGGGATTCTCATCTTCGAGGTATTTAGATGCGTTCCTCGAGTCACTTTTGCCTAACAATGCTCCAAGGGGATGGTATTTGGTTTCGGTATCGGAATCAATGTTAGTGTTCAACTTACTTACTAGGACAATTTCCGCTGACAAAACCTGACTGTGCAGGTGACGAACGCCGTGTTCTTGGGGGAGGAATTCGGGTTTAGTCAATATGCAATCGCGGGGATGTATGGCACTCCGATAGTGGGTGGCTCGTGCACAACTTGTTCTCGTGCTAGAGTTCTGACGACTAGCGGCACAGGTATCTGTAATCCTGGGAGAATTGATAGGACGATATACCAACGACTGGATCATGAATTGGAGTATTCGCCGCAATAAAGGTGTCTTCGAGGCAGAGAGTCGCTTATGGTATGTATCCTCCTTCGTCTCATGGTCACTCTGCATATTGATGAACGGATATCTTCAGGGCCTGTTACATTGCGATGCCTCTGTACGTTTGCGGTTTCGTGGTTCTGGGTGCTGCTTTTCAGAATCGGCTGAGTACCGGCGCGGTGATTATGGGTTGGGGTATCGCTGAGCTTGCAATCATGATATGTACCGTCGCTGTTTGTGCGTATTCTTTCCCTATTCTCAATGTTTCTCGTTGTCAAATTCATTCATTTCGTGCCCCCCAGACGCATACTGCAACGATTGCTTCCCGAGACATCAGGCATGTCGAACCTCCCGATCATAATCTGTGCAAACGTCTCATCTCACTTTGTTCATCTCTAGGGAGAGATTAGCGCTCTGATCAATCTTGCAAGAGTTCTCGGTGGTGCGTGTTGTAGTATTTTGGGCTGGCATACACGAAAAGGAGTGACATGGTTTTCGTGTAGGCTTCAGTGTTGCTTATTTCCAAGTACCCTGGGCTTTGAAGCACGGTGCGCTGCAGACGTTCGGATGTGAGGCCGCGTAGGTGTCTCTCTGGCTCATGAGTGGCAGACTGATCCTAACATGCCTTATATGCATGTGTGTTCAGAATTGTGGTGGGGCTGTTTTTCCTCATTGTGCCACTACTCCAGCTCAAAGGACGAGATTTGAGAGTGCGTTCTGTTCCATATACCCTTGAGGTCAATCTTTACTGATGATTGTTCGAAGGCGAAATATTCGATGCATTAAAACGCCCAATGAACATTGATACTCGAACTTAGAGATTAGTAGATGGATATACGATATCTCGTTTCTAAGGGGTCGAATGTTCTTGTATATACTTGTACTTCCTTTTCAATATCTGTAATAAGCATCTACGCTTGTAATTCTAAATGGGCAATATTTGAAAGTACGGCGGTATTTAGTTGTGAATATTACGACCTCCTTGTCAGTGTCACGGTGCTTCCACGCTCGGGCAGTTTGAGGTAGTTGTCCGCTGAAGACGGCGATGCTCTCCTTGACATTCAGCATTCCGCGACTACTGCGTAACCCCGATGCTCAGTGTGAGTTCGGCTATTCCCGCTCGCTGGTCTGCTTAAGTTTTTGAGCAGTCCAGTCCTTCTCGAGGATGCCCATAGCAACATTGTCCTCCCAGTGCCCATCAGTCCAATTGGCTTCTCGTTTTCGGCCCTCATGAACGAATCCTCTGTACCACAGAATATATCAACATGTTATTCTGACAGTGCCATTTACATCTCACTTACATCTCCTCATACAACTTTATCGCCTTGATGTTTCCCCCAAAGACATTCAGGCTAACTCTATGTACCGCCAGCTCTCTGAATGCGTAGTCGACCACGAACTTCGTGGCCTCCTTCCCGTAACCCATACCCCAAAATGCTGGAAGGAAGCCAAGGCCAAACGCTGTATCCCGATTCTTTGGGTTCGGTTTGCTGAGGCTGGCGTACCCGACGAATGTGGATGAGGCCAGTTCCTCGATGATGATAAAGAAAAGATATTCGTTCACGAGCTGCGTGATAGATTCGGTATATTTGGGAGCCTGTGGAACATTGTACCCGTTGCTCAAGAATGGTTGGCAGAGGGAGTCGGTGAAGAGGTCAAAGAGTGATTCTGTATCGGTGGTCTTGAAAGCTCGTAGGCGGAGGCGGTCTGTGGTGAGCATCTGGAATTACAGGTTTAGATAATAGAGATGAAGGTCCCAGGTTAAATACCACCAGCCAGTATAGCTGCGGATTAGATAGTGAAATCTATTCAAGTTTTAACGCAGGGTTACACATGCTCCAGAGGACCAGATCCGATCGATCGTGAGCGGATTTGAGATACAGTACTAGCCTTGGTTCGAATTGACGCATCGGAGAACAGGCCTCTACGCCTTTCACATACAGAATGTGGGGCAGCGGGAACGACCTGGCAATGTATTGGACAAGGATCTTGACGCACCTCGAAAATACGGTGGTTGAAGTGAATGATTCTGAATGCCAAGCTTGGTGATGACAAATAACGTGACGCGACGCGACGCGTTATTTGCGTCGGTTTCAATTTGCATTCGTTTCAACTGAAAGTCTCCTGCTCCCAACTCTACCCACCATCTGCTAAGTATTGAAACGCAGTCCTGCTGAATTCCACATCGTATCAGAATCCGTGCGTTCCAGATTGTTGTTATCATGGCTGTGTGGCAGGGGGAGTACCTACAAAACGGCTAGTTACCGTACTTCAAGTTATACTTATTGCTGATTCAGGCAGCTGAAAAGACACATGAAACCATGGCATGCATGTGGTACTACTCTGGGGTGTACAGGTATAAAAACATGGCTATATAGATGGCGAGATTGATACATTGTCCAGTAGGGGTCAGGAGGAGGGAGTTTCGTTGTCATGGCACTAGGCAAAGGATCGCGATATCCGGAGAATGAGCGGGGAGATGTTGATACAGGAATAGTGATATCTATAAGTCATTCAGAACTGGAGGAGGGTAGGTTGATGGTAGGAATTTGCAGCACTTGAAGCGGTGATGATTATTCATGTTCTCTCTGATGTGACGCTGAACTTGAAAGTATTAGGTTCTCCGTCTGCGCACTTTGACAACCCCAGGAAACGATGATTTCCCATTAGGAAATCCAAGCGTCTCATCCCATTACTTCTCTCGTTGTGTGCTCGGTTGAGGTCTATCTGCTCCAGTTTGCGGCAGCGTTGCTCAAACGCTTCCCGCAAGGACTTTCTCTGCTCCTCGCTTTCTTTGGTCAGCTCTGTGTCTGAGACTGTCCTCTGGAGGATACGATGAAGCCCACTGATAACATCATCGATAGTAACATAGGTATCCGATGCTTGTATACCTATCCGCCAAGGGAGGCGTCTCGACAACAGGACTATCTCCGGGAGTGGCGGCGTGGTAGCGGCTTCCATGAGGGTTCGAGACGTCAGACTTTGGGGCTCCGTGAACATGACATCGGGATTGGTGGAAACGGCCCATTCGAAATGTGGGGGCCAGCTATACTCCAGGAGTTCGTGCAGAGCTACCAGAGCCGAATCGGAATCATCGAGCGAAGGTAAAGGTAAAGTATTAGATTTGTATGCAGCATGGAGTGGCGGATGACGTGGATTCGGCGGTGTCATTAAACCGGGTGATGTCGACAGAGTCGATTCACTGAAGGATGGGGAGGGGGTACGAGTAGTAGAGGGGTCATAGAGGTGGTACTCGCTGTACTCCTCAAATCGCACGACCTTGTCTGGCATGTCCGGAATATTGCCTTGTAATTGGGCGACATCAGGAAGGTCTGCTTTTGTACCTTGACAATAGCTCACCTGCCTTGTTCTCTAGGTCGCAAATTGGGAACAATGGATTGCTCTGACTATCACAAAGCGGGGTGATTTATACAACTTGTGGTGATCTAGACGTCTACTGCTGTTGAACGAGGCTTATTTATGTTTTCGGGGGATAGGAGTCCTGCGCATCATATAGGCCTTCGAAACCCTAATATGTACTGGATCTGAGTCACCCTGACGGATGAGGACTACTTTTGATTTTCTTCTCAGGTCCCGACGGCGCCTCTGCACTCAGCGCTTACTCCGTCACTTAGTGGATCAGCCGAGGTAACCATTATAGGATATACCTCATCATGATCGCGGGCAACCTCGAGGCTGTGGCTTCAAGTTCTATGGTGACCGATAATAGCAGTTATCATAGTGAGTAACCTTCTTAAGACTCGGCAGTCGGCCGTGTCCGTCCTATCACCTTACTCGACATTGTCAATTTACTTTTCAGGTTACCACTAGTTCAGGTGCCTTGGCGCTCGCGAGTCTTCCCTCAGGCTGCCGTGAATGTTTTGGCTTAAACCCAAAAACAAAGGTCCGCATGCGATAGCCTCCCGACAATTACCTTTGGATTACGACTTGCCCCTGAAACCAACGAAACCCTTCGTAATTGTTACTCCGGGCCTTTTATCAAATCCGGCCGGTACATCTGTTTCTTCGTGCGCACCAGAAAGCGAGCAGTGCAGGGATGCTATTATGCTTTATTGGGGATTTTATTCCCGACACCGTGGAAGGCCTTTATATAAGGCGCCTATGACAATCCCATGTCACTGTCAAATCCCCTCCTTAGACGCCACCGGAGGTAGATTTTTATAGCATCGAATGAGTACCTGAACGTTTGAACACTTGCTTGAAGCGTCGGCGGTGAGTCTTCGCTCCTATCACTATGTACGGTATTCAAATCAATTCACTGTATCCGTCATGCCACAAAGAAAATGATATACACGTACCAGACACTATT
>CEMG01179909.1:0-10270 GCA_001179705.1 Baeospora myosura
TGATTGCTGATATCCGTACGGCGCTTGACCTTCTGCCCGACCTCTTCGCTAAAGTCGAGGCGTACACTCTTGGTTTTGCGGCGCAAGTGGAGATCTTATTTATGAGTTCTTCGACGGGGCCCAATGCCAAAGAATTGCAGAGTCTGAAACCTACCGTGAGAGAGTTGTATTCCGCTTGGGCTGGTATTCGTACAGCGGCGCATGCCTCGACTTGTGGGGTGGAACAGGTCATGAAACGGCCCCGACTTCTTCCACGTTCTAGGCAGTTTTGGCATGTGAGTTTTCATCCCACCATGTCCTTGATAATCTTGATGCTCATGTCGTGTACAAAGCCCAGCGTTCCTTTGATACGCTCGGACTCTTTATGACTGCTCCTTCAATCACGTTGGCCTCATTGCTCGTACTTAACAATCCCGGCCTGTGTTGTGTCTTCATATTTTTGTCTCAGCTCACCAATCACCCAACCACCTGCTATACTGCTATCGTTGACTCGGACATTTCAATGGTTATCATTTCGACTGCGACTCACTGAATATGTACCACTAATCACAGCTTTTCTGTATGCTATATCCTATCCTTGAATACCTCCAGTCTTGAGAGACTTTTGGCACCAGTTTACGCCGACTTTTGACAGAGACGAGTTTGGACTTTGTCACAAACACTGCTTGTCGCGAGTCACACACACCAGGTTGATGGACACTCAATAACAGTAGCAGTTCTTTCAAGTTACACGAGCAAAGAGCACGATAATGATATGGGTATAAGAATGAAGGTGCATATCGGATAAGTTGTAAAATTGTTCAGATTGAACCCAAAGGCGTAAATATGTAATTCATCGGACAGCTGAATTACTCGACTTGCTTGACGCAGCAGCGAAAGAGTAATGTCCAGATCCTACTGAAACTCGCACAGACGATCCATCAGAATCAAGGACGCGTACATCTTCTCGTCCATCCAGCGACTTTCCGCTCTCCGTGACACCATTTGGCGAATTTGCCACTGGTAGCGTCAGTGTCGCGTTTACGCCAACAGGAATATCCAGATCAACGGACAGTGTGCCTGCGGTAACACGCCAATCGACGGTGAGGTTTCCAAAGGGTGTAAGAGTCCAAGCACTCGCAGACTGTAGCTGGAACGTCAGTAAAGGCGCAATTTCGACCGTTTCGAAAGCTGTCGTAGATGGCCTGATTCCAGCCACATGCTTGTATAACCAGTCTTCGAAAGTTCCGAGGAAATGCTAGCGCACAAGAGCGTCAGTATAAGTTATAAGAACAACACGTATAGTAACAACGTACATGATCATGGGACCTTGCCGCAATAGACCAGTGCTCCCACTGCAGCAAATACGTCAACACACATTATTGAGTACGGAAGTATACGCATTCTTACCATAGTGGTTGCCCCGTTCGCAATCCAGAATCCCCAGCTGGGGAACGTGTCCTGCACCACCAAAGCAAACGCTGTGTCGGAGTGTCCATGTTCCGAAAGGATAGGTAAGATATACTTCGTTCCCAACGCCCCTGTGTTTAAATGCGTTCCACGAGCAATTACGTCGTTTGCTATGCTATCTGCAACGACCTGAGCAGTATTGTTATCTGGCACAAGTTCGAAAGCCAACGCAAGCAGGTTATGCGTTTGCCTGTATCCACTGTCCCCAACTCCGTTATAATAACCGGTGGAGCTGTTAAGAAACGCGCCATTGAATGCAGTCTTCACGGCGTCTGCTTGAGAAGCAAACGTCGACGAGTCTGATGTCTGATCGAGAACATCGGCGATGTTCTTCATTACGATGAGCATTCTATACCTATAGACGGTTGAATATATTAGCAGCAATTACATAGACATGTAGCACATACAGATAAGCCGTCGCAGAGACGTGGGGGTCTTCTGGCGGATTACCACCTAGCGGACTCGTTTCGGGAGTGTCCCAGTCTCCCAGACCAGTGTCGGCTATGTTGTTGGGTGAACGTCCAAGTTCGAACTCGACGTAGTTCTTCATGCTGGCGTAGTGCTCTTCGAGCAGTCGTTTATCGCCTTTGTATTGGAACAGCCACCAGGGTATGAAGATGAAAGCAGAGCTATAAGAGGAGTAAGGAAGATTTCATATGCTGATCTGTAATGATAACTTACTGCCAAGTAGGGGCTTGATTGTTGGCTCCCCATCCACTATCGGGTGCGATCACTGCAGGAGGTCCCGAGCCATTTGAACGACTCTCATCGAGATCCCGAGTGTATTTGGCCAGCAGGTCTTGGGCATTGAGATTTGTCAAAAACATCTCCTGAGTAATCATAACAGGCGATCAGTGCGAAAAACTCAAGGTTCAAAAGTTTACCCACTGTACTCAGCATCGCATCACCAGACCAACCATTCTTCTCGAACGTCGGGCAGTCCTCTGGGATGGAGTGTACATTGTTCAGCAAGGTGTAAACCGACGCCTTGTGCAACTTGTTCAGAAGATCATTGGACGATTCAAATCCCCCGTGTGGTGCTAGATCATCGTGAACGACCTTTCCAGAGATATTATCTGCTGTTGGTGTAGAAGAGGCAGGCCACCCTTCAAGCTGTACATACTGGTACCCCTTATAAGAGAATTTCGGTTCGAAGGTTTCCTCTTGACCTGTCCCTGCCAGCCAGAACCGATCTGTCTGGAAGTTGTTCGCGTAATAATGCTGTAAGTCCTCGTAAATAACAGTTCCGTCGTCATTGAGCTTTTCACCGAAGTGGACAGTGATGAGTGTCTTCGCAGGGCCAGCTACAGATAGTCTGACCCAGCCAGCAACGACACGTTCAAACTCCGCGACGAATATTCCCTTGACTGGCTCTGAGATAGAGACCGGTGTAAGAGTTTCGATGACGCGCGTAGGTGGCTGCCCTTGATTCACCAGGACGCCAATCGGTCCAGTTACAACTTTGGCTGAGACCCACGAAGAATCATCCAATCCAGGTTTGTCGAAGCCAGGGATGATGTAGCTAGCTGGATCGAAATGAGTTGTCGGTGAACATGAAGCCTCAGCAACACATACCATCGTAATTTTCGCCTCCGAATACATCGTCAAGTCTGGTCAATGGAAGATCAGCTGGGAACATTGAAGGGAGTTCAAATTTACCTCGTAGGACCTTCAGAAACGCGCCATGAGGCATCTGAGTCAACACGAGTGGTCGTGCCATCTCCATAGCCAATTGTAATGACAATCCTCACGTTCGGCTCAGCATGCCATGGCGCAGTATCCCAACTCCATACATTGCCCTGGGTCACCCCATAGTGGCTCCTTCCGAGTTCAACACCAACAGCATTGACACCTTGTGTCAGCTTATCAGCAATATCCACAGCAACATACTGCAGTTCAGTATCATATTTGGTAAAACCAGGCGTAAGCACGCGATCGGAGGCAGGAGCACCGTTGACGGTGATGCTCGCGTATCCCCCAGCAGAATAGTATAAACGCGCGTATGAGACCGATTTCTGAATGTCGAATTCCTTGCGGAGGAGAGGGGCGGGATGTTCCGTCAAGGATGCAGCTAGAGAAACGCCTGTTCCCCAGGGGGAGGCTCCGTAATCTCCGAAAGAGGTCGCAACTGGCCAGTCTGAGTCATCTGTAGAAGGCAGCTCGAACCCTGAAACTACTTCCTTGTCCACCTTCCACGTAACATCGGAGCGAATGGAATCACTCGTTCCGTCCGCATAGGTTACGTTGATAACGGCGAGAAGCCCAGCCGGGCTGTCGCCCCCTGTTGACACATCAGCCAGGTTGACGCCTAAAACGGCGAAGAGGGTAGAATTCCCGGACAGTGGTACGGGGAAGCGTTGAGCGGATTTCCATGTATCCGTAGAGTTTGGGGAGGAGTCTATGAGGTTACCGTCGACATACAGAGTGAAACCGTCATCGACCGTCAATACGATGTCAGCAGATTTAAGTTGCTTTCCCTGGGGGGCAGCGAACGTCTTCCGAAATGCTCGAGGCCCCGCCGGTGCCTCAGGCGGATTAACTTCAGATGACCATATCCAGGTCGAGCCCGAGAAAGAAGGGGAAGTCGGCGTGGAAGTATTAAAAGGGTTTCCGATCCATACACTCGGAGCCCAATCCTGTGCGCTTAAGAAGCCCGTGGTGAAGTCTGAAGACGCAGATCCTGAACCAGCACTGGTCGTCACATTGACGCTCCAGAAGTAGCGGGTATCGGATGCGAGACCCTTGCCCGCATATTGCACGCCGTAAGGTTTATTGGATGAGACATCTCCACTGTCCCAAACATCGCCCTGACCAGCAGCCTCTGCAGATACACTCAAGCGGTAAGAGAGTTGCTGTACGCCGCGCTCAGACGATCCGACGATCCAGGAGAAACGGGGGATAACGTCAATTCCGATGGGGGATGGTTTGTTCTCAACCAGAAGCGACGAAACCGTGATATCTTGAGCATCGACAGACGTTATGGCTGAAAACTTCGTGTCAGTCTGAAAGATAAACGATGTGGGGAGACGACAAAGATACCATCATATACTAGAATTGATGCCAAGATGGGGGAAATGCTGTGCCAAACTGGATATAGACAAAGTTGTGAGAGCCTGTTACAATGTGATACGACTTTGTCACTCACAGCGAACCATGGGTACTTTTACGCGTTAGGTACAACGTTCAAGGAGCCTTTAATACAAGATGAAGTTAGGCACAGCCCTGCGAACTTTCATAAATACTCCTTCGCAACGTGATGTGGTGGTCAGTTGCGAACAGAAGCGCATCCCTGAGATGCTGAAACTGATGCACTGAGATGCCGAGGCAG
Organism: Baeospora myosura; assembly: GCA_001179705.1. Lineage (NCBI taxonomy): Eukaryota > Fungi > Basidiomycota > Agaricomycetes > Agaricales > Baeospora > Baeospora myosura. Next base: position 4,778 of record CEMG01179909.1, read on the forward strand.
ACTCCGCGGGAAAGTACAGCCGGACCTCAGAATATGTCTAACTTGGAGCTTGACCGGGAAACCCATGTGAGTTGGTCACCTATGCTCGTCATATGTTGTAACTTTGAATGCAGAAGCACGTTTGAAGAACGGGATTGAGATTGAATGATGCAGTAGTCGGAAGCGTGAACTCTGTTGGTCTGCTGGTACGAGAAGCTTCGTTATCCCACAAGTTCCAGAGGATCACAAGGTGCACGTTGCAGATGGATCATGGTCGTCGACTCAGCGCTTGCATGAGAACCCAGTTGGAACGTCTATAGAGATGATCGTATCTCTATGGGAATCGACGCGGGGTGAGTTTGGGGAATACGTATGTGATAAGACTTACAATTGGCCGGTATAACGGAATGCGGAGGACGCTGCAAGAGTTGACGAAGATCACATTGTGTTTGTTCGTGAGACTAGTTCGTGAGACTGGGAGCAGCATGGTTAACAAAAGGACCTGGCAAATGCACAAGCGCTAACAGTCGACATAGAGTTAACATTAGGGTGAAAGGGGCTAGAGGCTCAGCAAAACGCAAACTAAATGGCCCCTCGAGAGGCTGTATTAGTTATGAGATGGGCGGTAAGCTTAAACATGTGGAGCGTTGACGCCGTGATCATACAACCGCAAGAGGTTTATTTCCAATCGTCTCACTGCTGAAAGTATACCGAATTCTCCTGGATCTGTTGGTGTATACACCGATGAGAATTTATACAGGACAAAGGAAGAACGGGTGCATACCCAAGGCCCTTCTTTGCCATACTTTGCTGGTGGCCTTTGCCAGCATGCGGCGCGTTCAACGTCTTGGTGGGTCTTCAAAGGGAAGACGACTCCTAACTCATAGTTCCTAATCTGAAAGCGATGTTATCATTAGTCAATGCTTTGATGCTAGAGACCAAGATATCACTGCGAGACTGACATTCAAAATCGGATTAAAAGCAGAACCTGACAAGGTGCCCCACGCGGATGGTGTAAAGTTATGAGAGCCGAGATACGCCCAACCCACCGCAGGATCTATGATCTCGATATCGTCATCGCTATCTTCCGTGGCGGAGTCTTCCTCGTTTGGCTTGTCAGCGATGACGCCCAGTATCATCTGGGTTTCGTCAGTAAGGATTTATCGGGTATAAACTTCCTACGTACTTTCGTATGCATAAGAACGGGTCCACCTTTGCTCTTGGAGTCAAAGAACAGTTGCCGGGGGAACTTCGCGCCTGCCCAAGCTTTCTGTTGGCAGAAGATAGTCCCGCCGCCCTGGAAAAATCGAAAACGATAAGGATAGTCGGCCACGATGAAGGACCAAAGGTGCTACCTGTTCACCGAGCTTACTCTCCCGCACAGTTTTTACAGTGGGAAATACTATCTTTATCGGAGGATAAGGAAGCTTCTCGCGACTTTTCTTCGGCTTATCAAGCCAGTCGTTCGCGGACTTTCCACATGCCGAGTGATAGAATTCGTTCGTCCATTGAGTGGTGTATTGTCCTATGCTCGAGCCCTGGGGAAAAGCAGTTGTTCATCAGAGAGACGGTATACGTTACTAGGACGTGTCACATACCTGACATTCCAAAGATAGTCGTTTCGATCCACCGATCTGTAACCCCATGTTACGGACAACTTTCATAAGTCTGGGGTGACCAGTCCTGGAACTCAAGTAAGCGTTTGGCATGGTATATCTCGGGCTAGTCTGATCTCACAATATGACGTTCGGCCACCCTTCATGCTTGCCTGCAAGAGATGGTACAAGATGGGCCCGAACTTTTGACCAATCCCATTTGCAGCGCAGATCCTCAATCTTCTGTAGTGGTAAGTTTGGATGCTACAAAGAAAACGATTAGCGGAGGATCTACACGGGTTGAGTCGGATGACATGCATCTTGCTTCAGCATTGTCTCCAGGGCCAAACGGACATGTACGCCGTGAAGCGCACGCTGCATGACAGCGGGGAAGTCTTCGAGTGACTTTGGATCATGAGCGATTGGCTTAGGACGCAATGGGATATCTTGCAACCAGACGGCCTACATGTCGTTAACAACAAAGGCAAAACAGCTTAGAAACGATTCTCTTACATTCTCTATATCGCGCCAGTCCGGAGGGTACAAGTTGGCGGTAGTAACAACAACACGAAGGCGACCATTCTTATAGAAGATCTACAGCAAAGTCAGTATCGTCAGAGAAAGACGCGGCCCATCTCACAAGCATAAACTACACAGAAGCGTTCAGCATCAGGTAATCAGCAAAAGAATACATAAACGCACTTTCATGTGTTGGCACCCAAACCCGCCTCTCAAAAAAGGAGTGGTCCGGATCCAGTTGGGAAGAATGTTGCGGACGCTTCTGTCGCCTGAGCCATCAGGCTGGGCGACTAAGATGACAGGGACGGAAGGATCAAAGAGGTTGTATATCCATGATGTATCTAGGGCATATGAAGACAAAATGGCGAATGAGATGTCATTTTTCTAGTGCAATCGTCAGATGAAATTCAAAGCAACAGAGAAAATAACACTCACATGGCCCAATACTTCTCTCAGCCGAAATGTGGGTTTCCCATCCGCCCGTGGAAATGCGTGCTGATTGGCGGTGGGGCGACACTCTCCATTCCAAAAGAGTTGGTCCATGGGATCGTTCGTTGTAGGAGGCCCGTTATTCGAGGTTGACGCGGAGGTGCTGGCACTGGGTTGGCCATTAGCGCGCACCCGAGACGACGATGAAAGACGTTGCCTCTTCGCGCTAGGTTCTTCATCCTCTTCCTCATCATCATCGTCTTCGTCTGCTTTCTGCACCTCCACATCCTTCCGCAAACGCTTCTGACGCTCGATTCTCTCCTTCTCGAGCTGGGCGCGTTCAGAAAGAAACACAGATGTGCTAGGACCAGGGCCAGCAGATTGTGCAGGCAGGGCATCGCTAATTTGACTGGGTTCTCGCGATGTTACCGCCTTCGATGCCTCTAAGGCTTGCCGTAGTTGCTCCTGATATGCTGCTTCTTCATCGTCATCATCCTCGTCGAGGTCTACGAACTCTCGCACAGGCGGTTTCGCGACTTGTGCTTCCTGTAGACTCAATGCGATGGCCCTGGGTTTGGTGAACGTTAGACGATGTTACAGGATGGTGCATGACAAGCGTTACCTGGCTAGATCGTCGTCCTCTGGGTCCATAACAGAGCTGATAAGACTATAAAGTGTCTATGGCAAGTCAAATGGGATGTCTGAGAGTGCCACTGCCAGTGGTCCAAGTCCGAGAGAGGTGTGCTGAGTCACGTGGCTGGACGCGTCAAAAACTCGCTCGGGACCTCGGGGACCACTGGCACTGTCGACCCCCATCCAAGTTACAAGTACTTCTACTGGCGTTTGCCACTTACAAGCTACCTCTCGCCATCTTGTATCTCTTTTCAAGACCAACCCTCCTGGATCTAGATTGCGGACTGCCAGTGAGTGTTCTCAAATGATGAGATGACTATCTGTACCTCTCTGACGTTGGACTTGCAGTTTTCTGAGGCTATAGATCTTGTTGGCATAACTGGATACACATTATTGGCTGCAGAACCACGGTTTGACGGGCGTTATCGTGGTTCAGTTATCTCGACTGTCTTCGGTGGTGCTCTAAAGAAATTGGGTGAGTCACGATCGTGATATTTTCTTCGCGACCCGCTCTGGGAACATGAAGGAAGCGGATATACTGAAGCGTCTCGGTTTTACCCTAGGGATGGCTTCCTATTTTCGACAAATAACGTTCGATCCCATCGTGCCTGATTTGAACGCACCACAAACCAGAACACTATCCGGCCATCGACTCTCCCAACTTGCAACATCCAACGAGCCTCCTTCGGAAAATGAACTCCAGATCCTTCGAGACGTCATTTCTCGCAACAAAACTCGTTTGAGCGAGGTTGACGAACGGATAGCGCAAAATCGAGCTACAATTGACAGTCTTGACTCGCTGTTCGTTGTGCGGGGCCAGTTGCAAACCCGTATCAAAGATCTCGAGTTCGTCATGGCTCCAATTCGGCGAGCCCCAGCAGACATTTTGTCTGTGATATTCGACTTTCACGCAGATCAGGTAGATGACAGAAGCTTACCGGACTCGCTAGATGTCAGGAAAGGCCCTTGGCGACTCGGGCAGGTCTGCCGTCTTTGGAGATCTCTCGTAGGGGAGCTACCTCGGTTGTGGTCCAGAGTGGATCTGCTGTTCGTTAATAGCAGATATCGTCCTCCTCGTCACTCTCGGTACCTACTTGATCGTCTGCTCCACAACACCAAAAAGTCTTCATTATCTGTGGGGCTCCATCAGTTCGCAGACGGACTTGGCTACATCCTCCCTCTCCTTCGAGCGATAACTCATCACTCCGAGCGTTGGAAGGACCTTCGCATAACCTCGAGGAACCCGGAGAGGCAACAGTCTCTTCAGTATCTCTCTACTATCAAAGGGCGGTTAAGCACGTTGGAAACGCTGCATATTCACGGTGCATTCATCCCATGTGATACATTCTCTTCAGCACCCCAACTGCACCAACTGGCTGTGATATGTTCCGACCCTAGCCGCTTGTTCAAGTTGATACCGTGGGCGCAGATCACTCGATATGCATGGTCCGCATCGGCTACGTCAGCTTCCGATGGGGTCTTCGCAGTCATACGGCGGATGCCCAACCTCGAGCAGTGTGACATAGATTGCGAGGCCACGGGAGACCTGAGGTTTATTCCACGTCCCATGTTACAGCTTTCCTCGCTGTGCATGCTGAATCTTAAAGATTGTAGACATGAAAGCGTTGGGGAGGTTTTATCGTGGCTTCGTGCTCCTGCACTTCGACAACTCACGCTTCGCGGGGATTTCGATCATGCCAGTGTCGTCTCTTTGGGCGGGTTCCTTGCCTGTTCGGCCTCTTCCCTCGCCAACCTTCGCCTAGATTGTGTGAAACATGTGGCGCATCATGAGCTCATTGAATTATTGTCCTGCGTACCCTCCCTCAAAGAGCTGGACCTTGGTGAAGGAGTAGATACTCTCACCTCTGGCCTCTTTGTCGCGCTCGTATGCCGGAGCGATTCAGATTCCATACAACGTCCGCCGCTCCCTCTTCTCCCTAATCTGCGCAACCTCGGTCTTCATCGACTCAGAGCATCGCAATTTGACTCTGATGCATGCCTTGGCATGATCGAGTCTCGATGGAACGTGTACGGGAACAGCCATCCAGTACAGAGGGACGCACAGGCCACTTGTCTTCGCAAAATGACGCTGAGCTGGATCGAAGAAGTACCGACGTTGTTCCTGGAGGATGCACGTCTGGACAAATTTTGTTCTGAAGGCTTTCACGTCGAATCCAACATCTTGCCCTGCTAATGTACTCGGTCATACGATCATCCTGTAGTACTTGGAATACGCCTATTCAGACTAATACCATGTTGTAATAACAGTCATATCTTGCGAGAGTTGGCAGTTCAAGTGCAGACGATGGCGGACTCATTGAAGAGCAGGCGAGACGCG
>CEMG01179910.1:0-10282 GCA_001179705.1 Baeospora myosura
TGATTGCTGATATCCGTACGGCGCTTGACCTTCTGCCCGACCTCTTCGCTAAAGTCGAGGCGTACACTCTTGGTTTTGCGGCGCAAGTGGAGATCTTATTTATGAGTTCTTCGACGGGGCCCAATGCCAAAGAATTGCAGAGTCTGAAACCTACCGTGAGAGAGTTGTATTCCGCTTGGGCTGGTATTCGTACAGCGGCGCATGCCTCGACTTGTGGGGTGGAACAGGTCATGAAACGGCCCCGACTTCTTCCACGTTCTAGGCAGTTTTGGCATGTGAGTTTTCATCCCACCATGTCCTTGATAATCTTGATGCTCATGTCGTGTACAAAGCCCAGCGTTCCTTTGATACGCTCGGACTCTTTATGACTGCTCCTTCAATCACGTTGGCCTCATTGCTCGTACTTAACAATCCCGGCCTGTGTTGTGTCTTCATATTTTTGTCTCAGCTCACCAATCACCCAACCACCTGCTATACTGCTATCGTTGACTCGGACATTTCAATGGTTATCATTTCGACTGCGACTCACTGAATATGTACCACTAATCACAGCTTTTCTGTATGCTATATCCTATCCTTGAATACCTCCAGTCTTGAGAGACTTTTGGCACCAGTTTACGCCGACTTTTGACAGAGACGAGTTTGGACTTTGTCACAAACACTGCTTGTCGCGAGTCACACACACCAGGTTGATGGACACTCAATAACAGTAGCAGTTCTTTCAAGTTACACGAGCAAAGAGCACGATAATGATATGGGTATAAGAATGAAGGTGCATATCGGATAAGTTGTAAAATTGTTCAGATTGAACCCAAAGGCGTAAATATGTAATTCATCGGACAGCTGAATTACTCGACTTGCTTGACGCAGCAGCGAAAGAGTAATGTCCAGATCCTACTGAAACTCGCACAGACGATCCATCAGAATCAAGGACGCGTACATCTTCTCGTCCATCCAGCGACTTTCCGCTCTCCGTGACACCATTTGGCGAATTTGCCACTGGTAGCGTCAGTGTCGCGTTTACGCCAACAGGAATATCCAGATCAACGGACAGTGTGCCTGCGGTAACACGCCAATCGACGGTGAGGTTTCCAAAGGGTGTAAGAGTCCAAGCACTCGCAGACTGTAGCTGGAACGTCAGTAAAGGCGCAATTTCGACCGTTTCGAAAGCTGTCGTAGATGGCCTGATTCCAGCCACATGCTTGTATAACCAGTCTTCGAAAGTTCCGAGGAAATGCTAGCGCACAAGAGCGTCAGTATAAGTTATAAGAACAACACGTATAGTAACAACGTACATGATCATGGGACCTTGCCGCAATAGACCAGTGCTCCCACTGCAGCAAATACGTCAACACACATTATTGAGTACGGAAGTATACGCATTCTTACCATAGTGGTTGCCCCGTTCGCAATCCAGAATCCCCAGCTGGGGAACGTGTCCTGCACCACCAAAGCAAACGCTGTGTCGGAGTGTCCATGTTCCGAAAGGATAGGTAAGATATACTTCGTTCCCAACGCCCCTGTGTTTAAATGCGTTCCACGAGCAATTACGTCGTTTGCTATGCTATCTGCAACGACCTGAGCAGTATTGTTATCTGGCACAAGTTCGAAAGCCAACGCAAGCAGGTTATGCGTTTGCCTGTATCCACTGTCCCCAACTCCGTTATAATAACCGGTGGAGCTGTTAAGAAACGCGCCATTGAATGCAGTCTTCACGGCGTCTGCTTGAGAAGCAAACGTCGACGAGTCTGATGTCTGATCGAGAACATCGGCGATGTTCTTCATTACGATGAGCATTCTATACCTATAGACGGTTGAATATATTAGCAGCAATTACATAGACATGTAGCACATACAGATAAGCCGTCGCAGAGACGTGGGGGTCTTCTGGCGGATTACCACCTAGCGGACTCGTTTCGGGAGTGTCCCAGTCTCCCAGACCAGTGTCGGCTATGTTGTTGGGTGAACGTCCAAGTTCGAACTCGACGTAGTTCTTCATGCTGGCGTAGTGCTCTTCGAGCAGTCGTTTATCGCCTTTGTATTGGAACAGCCACCAGGGTATGAAGATGAAAGCAGAGCTATAAGAGGAGTAAGGAAGATTTCATATGCTGATCTGTAATGATAACTTACTGCCAAGTAGGGGCTTGATTGTTGGCTCCCCATCCACTATCGGGTGCGATCACTGCAGGAGGTCCCGAGCCATTTGAACGACTCTCATCGAGATCCCGAGTGTATTTGGCCAGCAGGTCTTGGGCATTGAGATTTGTCAAAAACATCTCCTGAGTAATCATAACAGGCGATCAGTGCGAAAAACTCAAGGTTCAAAAGTTTACCCACTGTACTCAGCATCGCATCACCAGACCAACCATTCTTCTCGAACGTCGGGCAGTCCTCTGGGATGGAGTGTACATTGTTCAGCAAGGTGTAAACCGACGCCTTGTGCAACTTGTTCAGAAGATCATTGGACGATTCAAATCCCCCGTGTGGTGCTAGATCATCGTGAACGACCTTTCCAGAGATATTATCTGCTGTTGGTGTAGAAGAGGCAGGCCACCCTTCAAGCTGTACATACTGGTACCCCTTATAAGAGAATTTCGGTTCGAAGGTTTCCTCTTGACCTGTCCCTGCCAGCCAGAACCGATCTGTCTGGAAGTTGTTCGCGTAATAATGCTGTAAGTCCTCGTAAATAACAGTTCCGTCGTCATTGAGCTTTTCACCGAAGTGGACAGTGATGAGTGTCTTCGCAGGGCCAGCTACAGATAGTCTGACCCAGCCAGCAACGACACGTTCAAACTCCGCGACGAATATTCCCTTGACTGGCTCTGAGATAGAGACCGGTGTAAGAGTTTCGATGACGCGCGTAGGTGGCTGCCCTTGATTCACCAGGACGCCAATCGGTCCAGTTACAACTTTGGCTGAGACCCACGAAGAATCATCCAATCCAGGTTTGTCGAAGCCAGGGATGATGTAGCTAGCTGGATCGAAATGAGTTGTCGGTGAACATGAAGCCTCAGCAACACATACCATCGTAATTTTCGCCTCCGAATACATCGTCAAGTCTGGTCAATGGAAGATCAGCTGGGAACATTGAAGGGAGTTCAAATTTACCTCGTAGGACCTTCAGAAACGCGCCATGAGGCATCTGAGTCAACACGAGTGGTCGTGCCATCTCCATAGCCAATTGTAATGACAATCCTCACGTTCGGCTCAGCATGCCATGGCGCAGTATCCCAACTCCATACATTGCCCTGGGTCACCCCATAGTGGCTCCTTCCGAGTTCAACACCAACAGCATTGACACCTTGTGTCAGCTTATCAGCAATATCCACAGCAACATACTGCAGTTCAGTATCATATTTGGTAAAACCAGGCGTAAGCACGCGATCGGAGGCAGGAGCACCGTTGACGGTGATGCTCGCGTATCCCCCAGCAGAATAGTATAAACGCGCGTATGAGACCGATTTCTGAATGTCGAATTCCTTGCGGAGGAGAGGGGCGGGATGTTCCGTCAAGGATGCAGCTAGAGAAACGCCTGTTCCCCAGGGGGAGGCTCCGTAATCTCCGAAAGAGGTCGCAACTGGCCAGTCTGAGTCATCTGTAGAAGGCAGCTCGAACCCTGAAACTACTTCCTTGTCCACCTTCCACGTAACATCGGAGCGAATGGAATCACTCGTTCCGTCCGCATAGGTTACGTTGATAACGGCGAGAAGCCCAGCCGGGCTGTCGCCCCCTGTTGACACATCAGCCAGGTTGACGCCTAAAACGGCGAAGAGGGTAGAATTCCCGGACAGTGGTACGGGGAAGCGTTGAGCGGATTTCCATGTATCCGTAGAGTTTGGGGAGGAGTCTATGAGGTTACCGTCGACATACAGAGTGAAACCGTCATCGACCGTCAATACGATGTCAGCAGATTTAAGTTGCTTTCCCTGGGGGGCAGCGAACGTCTTCCGAAATGCTCGAGGCCCCGCCGGTGCCTCAGGCGGATTAACTTCAGATGACCATATCCAGGTCGAGCCCGAGAAAGAAGGGGAAGTCGGCGTGGAAGTATTAAAAGGGTTTCCGATCCATACACTCGGAGCCCAATCCTGTGCGCTTAAGAAGCCCGTGGTGAAGTCTGAAGACGCAGATCCTGAACCAGCACTGGTCGTCACATTGACGCTCCAGAAGTAGCGGGTATCGGATGCGAGACCCTTGCCCGCATATTGCACGCCGTAAGGTTTATTGGATGAGACATCTCCACTGTCCCAAACATCGCCCTGACCAGCAGCCTCTGCAGATACACTCAAGCGGTAAGAGAGTTGCTGTACGCCGCGCTCAGACGATCCGACGATCCAGGAGAAACGGGGGATAACGTCAATTCCGATGGGGGATGGTTTGTTCTCAACCAGAAGCGACGAAACCGTGATATCTTGAGCATCGACAGACGTTATGGCTGAAAACTTCGTGTCAGTCTGAAAGATAAACGATGTGGGGAGACGACAAAGATACCATCATATACTAGAATTGATGCCAAGATGGGGGAAATGCTGTGCCAAACTGGATATAGACAAAGTTGTGAGAGCCTGTTACAATGTGATACGACTTTGTCACTCACAGCGAACCATGGGTACTTTTACGCGTTAGGTACAACGTTCAAGGAGCCTTTAATACAAGATGAAGTTAGGCACAGCCCTGCGAACTTTCATAAATACTCCTTCGCAACGTGATGTGGTGGTCAGTTGCGAACAGAAGCGCATCCCTGAGATGCTGAAACTGATGCACTGAGATGCCGAGGCAGACTCCGCGGGAAAGTACAGCCGGACCTCAGAATATGTCTAACTTGGAGCTTGACCGGGAAACCCATGTGAGTTGGTCACCTATGCTCGTCATATGTTGTAACTTTGAATGCAGAAGCACGTTTGAAGAACGGGATTGAGATTGAATGATGCAGTAGTCGGAAGCGTGAACTCTGTTGGTCTGCTGGTACGAGAAGCTTCGTTATCCCACAAGTTCCAGAGGATCACAAGGTGCACGTTGCAGATGGATCATGGTCGTCGACTCAGCGCTTGCATGAGAACCCAGTTGGAACGTCTATAGAGATGATCGTATCTCTATGGGAATCGACGCGGGGTGAGTTTGGGGAATACGTATGTGATAAGACTTACAATTGGCCGGTATAACGGAATGCGGAGGACGCTGCAAGAGTTGACGAAGATCACATTGTGTTTGTTCGTGAGACTAGTTCGTGAGACTGGGAGCAGCATGGTTAACAAAAGGACCTGGCAAATGCACAAGCGCTAACAGTCGACATAGAGTTAACATTAGGGTGAAAGGGGCTAGAGGCTCAGCAAAACGCAAACTAAATGGCCCCTCGAGAGGCTGTATTAGTTATGAGATGGGCGGTAAGCTTAAACATGTGGAGCGTTGACGCCGTGATCATACAACCGCAAGAGGTTTATTTCCAATCGTCTCACTGCTGAAAGTATACCGAATTCTCCTGGATCTGTTGGTGTATACACCGATGAGAATTTATACAGGACAAAGGAAGAACGGGTGCATACCCAAGGCCCTTCTTTGCCATACTTTGCTGGTGGCCTTTGCCAGCATGCGGCGCGTTCAACGTCTTGGTGGGTCTTCAAAGGGAAGACGACTCCTAACTCATAGTTCCTAATCTGAAAGCGATGTTATCATTAGTCAATGCTTTGATGCTAGAGACCAAGATATCACTGCGAGACTGACATTCAAAATCGGATTAAAAGCAGAACCTGACAAGGTGCCCCACGCGGATGGTGTAAAGTTATGAGAGCCGAGATACGCCCAACCCACCGCAGGATCTATGATCTCGATATCGTCATCGCTATCTTCCGTGGCGGAGTCTTCCTCGTTTGGCTTGTCAGCGATGACGCCCAGTATCATCTGGGTTTCGTCAGTAAGGATTTATCGGGTATAAACTTCCTACGTACTTTCGTATGCATAAGAACGGGTCCACCTTTGCTCTTGGAGTCAAAGAACAGTTGCCGGGGGAACTTCGCGCCTGCCCAAGCTTTCTGTTGGCAGAAGATAGTCCCGCCGCCCTGGAAAAATCGAAAACGATAAGGATAGTCGGCCACGATGAAGGACCAAAGGTGCTACCTGTTCACCGAGCTTACTCTCCCGCACAGTTTTTACAGTGGGAAATACTATCTTTATCGGAGGATAAGGAAGCTTCTCGCGACTTTTCTTCGGCTTATCAAGCCAGTCGTTCGCGGACTTTCCACATGCCGAGTGATAGAATTCGTTCGTCCATTGAGTGGTGTATTGTCCTATGCTCGAGCCCTGGGGAAAAGCAGTTGTTCATCAGAGAGACGGTATACGTTACTAGGACGTGTCACATACCTGACATTCCAAAGATAGTCGTTTCGATCCACCGATCTGTAACCCCATGTTACGGACAACTTTCATAAGTCTGGGGTGACCAGTCCTGGAACTCAAGTAAGCGTTTGGCATGGTATATCTCGGGCTAGTCTGATCTCACAATATGACGTTCGGCCACCCTTCATGCTTGCCTGCAAGAGATGGTACAAGATGGGCCCGAACTTTTGACCAATCCCATTTGCAGCGCAGATCCTCAATCTTCTGTAGTGGTAAGTTTGGATGCTACAAAGAAAACGATTAGCGGAGGATCTACACGGGTTGAGTCGGATGACATGCATCTTGCTTCAGCATTGTCTCCAGGGCCAAACGGACATGTACGCCGTGAAGCGCACGCTGCATGACAGCGGGGAAGTCTTCGAGTGACTTTGGATCATGAGCGATTGGCTTAGGACGCAATGGGATATCTTGCAACCAGACGGCCTACATGTCGTTAACAACAAAGGCAAAACAGCTTAGAAACGATTCTCTTACATTCTCTATATCGCGCCAGTCCGGAGGGTACAAGTTGGCGGTAGTAACAACAACACGAAGGCGACCATTCTTATAGAAGATCTACAGCAAAGTCAGTATCGTCAGAGAAAGACGCGGCCCATCTCACAAGCATAAACTACACAGAAGCGTTCAGCATCAGGTAATCAGCAAAAGAATACATAAACGCACTTTCATGTGTTGGCACCCAAACCCGCCTCTCAAAAAAGGAGTGGTCCGGATCCAGTTGGGAAGAATGTTGCGGACGCTTCTGTCGCCTGAGCCATCAGGCTGGGCGACTAAGATGACAGGGACGGAAGGATCAAAGAGGTTGTATATCCATGATGTATCTAGGGCATATGAAGACAAAATGGCGAATGAGATGTCATTTTTCTAGTGCAATCGTCAGATGAAATTCAAAGCAACAGAGAAAATAACACTCACATGGCCCAATACTTCTCTCAGCCGAAATGTGGGTTTCCCATCCGCCCGTGGAAATGCGTGCTGATTGGCGGTGGGGCGACACTCTCCATTCCAAAAGAGTTGGTCCATGGGATCGTTCGTTGTAGGAGGCCCGTTATTCGAGGTTGACGCGGAGGTGCTGGCACTGGGTTGGCCATTAGCGCGCACCCGAGACGACGATGAAAGACGTTGCCTCTTCGCGCTAGGTTCTTCATCCTCTTCCTCATCATCATCGTCTTCGTCTGCTTTCTGCACCTCCACATCCTTCCGCAAACGCTTCTGACGCTCGATTCTCTCCTTCTCGAGCTGGGCGCGTTCAGAAAGAAACACAGATGTGCTAGGACCAGGGCCAGCAGATTGTGCAGGCAGGGCATCGCTAATTTGACTGGGTTCTCGCGATGTTACCGCCTTCGATGCCTCTAAGGCTTGCCGTAGTTGCTCCTGATATGCTGCTTCTTCATCGTCATCATCCTCGTCGAGGTCTACGAACTCTCGCACAGGCGGTTTCGCGACTTGTGCTTCCTGTAGACTCAATGCGATGGCCCTGGGTTTGGTGAACGTTAGACGATGTTACAGGATGGTGCATGACAAGCGTTACCTGGCTAGATCGTCGTCCTCTGGGTCCATAACAGAGCTGATAAGACTATAAAGTGTCTATGGCAAGTCAAATGGGATGTCTGAGAGTGCCACTGCCAGTGGTCCAAGTCCGAGAGAGGTGTGCTGAGTCACGTGGCTGGACGCGTCAAAAACTCGCTCGGGACCTCGGGGACCACTGGCACTGTCGACCCCCATCCAAGTTACAAGTACTTCTACTGGCGTTTGCCACTTACAAGCTACCTCTCGCCATCTTGTATCTCTTTTCAAGACCAACCCTCCTGGATCTAGATTGCGGACTGCCAGTGAGTGTTCTCAAATGATGAGATGACTATCTGTACCTCTCTGACGTTGGACTTGCAGTTTTCTGAGGCTATAGATCTTGTTGGCATAACTGGATACACATTATTGGCTGCAGAACCACGGTTTGACGGGCGTTATCGTGGTTCAGTTATCTCGACTGTCTTCGGTGGTGCTCTAAAGAAATTGGGTGAGTCACGATCGTGATATTTTCTTCGCGACCCGCTCTGGGAACATGAAGGAAGCGGATATACTGAAGCGTCTCGGTTTTACCCTAGGGATGGCTTCCTATTTTCGACAAATAACGTTCGATCCCATCGTGCCTGATTTGAACGCACCACAAACCAGAACACTATCCGGCCATCGACTCTCCCAACTTGCAACATCCAACGAGCCTCCTTCGGAAAATGAACTCCAGATCCTTCGAGACGTCATTTCTCGCAACAAAACTCGTTTGAGCGAGGTTGACGAACGGATAGCGCAAAATCGAGCTACAATTGACAGTCTTGACTCGCTGTTCGTTGTGCGGGGCCAGTTGCAAACCCGTATCAAAGATCTCGAGTTCGTCATGGCTCCAATTCGGCGAGCCCCAGCAGACATTTTGTCTGTGATATTCGACTTTCACGCAGATCAGGTAGATGACAGAAGCTTACCGGACTCGCTAGATGTCAGGAAAGGCCCTTGGCGACTCGGGCAGGTCTGCCGTCTTTGGAGATCTCTCGTAGGGGAGCTACCTCGGTTGTGGTCCAGAGTGGATCTGCTGTTCGTTAATAGCAGATATCGTCCTCCTCGTCACTCTCGGTACCTACTTGATCGTCTGCTCCACAACACCAAAAAGTCTTCATTATCTGTGGGGCTCCATCAGTTCGCAGACGGACTTGGCTACATCCTCCCTCTCCTTCGAGCGATAACTCATCACTCCGAGCGTTGGAAGGACCTTCGCATAACCTCGAGGAACCCGGAGAGGCAACAGTCTCTTCAGTATCTCTCTACTATCAAAGGGCGGTTAAGCACGTTGGAAACGCTGCATATTCACGGTGCATTCATCCCATGTGATACATTCTCTTCAGCACCCCAACTGCACCAACTGGCTGTGATATGTTCCGACCCTAGCCGCTTGTTCAAGTTGATACCGTGGGCGCAGATCACTCGATATGCATGGTCCGCATCGGCTACGTCAGCTTCCGATGGGGTCTTCGCAGTCATACGGCGGATGCCCAACCTCGAGCAGTGTGACATAGATTGCGAGGCCACGGGAGACCTGAGGTTTATTCCACGTCCCATGTTACAGCTTTCCTCGCTGTGCATGCTGAATCTTAAAGATTGTAGACATGAAAGCGTTGGGGAGGTTTTATCGTGGCTTCGTGCTCCTGCACTTCGACAACTCACGCTTCGCGGGGATTTCGATCATGCCAGTGTCGTCTCTTTGGGCGGGTTCCTTGCCTGTTCGGCCTCTTCCCTCGCCAACCTTCGCCTAGATTGTGTGAAACATGTGGCGCATCATGAGCTCATTGAATTATTGTCCTGCGTACCCTCCCTCAAAGAGCTGGACCTTGGTGAAGGAGTAGATACTCTCACCTCTGGCCTCTTTGTCGCGCTCGTATGCCGGAGCGATTCAGATTCCATACAACGTCCGCCGCTCCCTCTTCTCCCTAATCTGCGCAACCTCGGTCTTCATCGACTCAGAGCATCGCAATTTGACTCTGATGCATGCCTTGGCATGATCGAGTCTCGATGGAACGTGTACAAGGACAGCCATCCAGTACAGAGTGCCGGACAGCTCACTTGTCTTCGGAAATTGACGCTGAGCTGGATCAGAGAAGTATCGACGTTGTTCCTGGAGGATCCACGTCTGGACAAATTTCGTTCTGAAGGCTTGCACGTCGAATCCAACGTCTTGCCCTGCTAATAAACTCGGTTATGTGATCATCCTGTAGTACTTGGATGCGCTTCTTCAGACTGACTTTCCGTTCAGATACCGTGTTGTAATAACAGTCATATCTTCAACAGTCCAAGTATTTCCCCCA
Source organism: Baeospora myosura (assembly GCA_001179705.1). Lineage (NCBI taxonomy): Eukaryota > Fungi > Basidiomycota > Agaricomycetes > Agaricales > Baeospora > Baeospora myosura. Next base: position 10,245 of record CEMG01179910.1, read on the forward strand.
TACACGACGCGGACTCATTGAAGAGCAGGCGAGACGCG
>CEMG01179932.1:18862-36741 GCA_001179705.1 Baeospora myosura
CTCCGAAATCTTAAAGCGTCCCGCCCAGTGCCAGTGTATACACAGGACACATAAATTAGGTCGGCTACAACGTTTCTGTGCCCATTTATCTATCTGATCCCCAGTCACTCAGAACATGCCTGGACTTTCTACATGTGCAGATTGTGGATTTCCAACCAGTACCCACATCCCATTACCCCTTTCACCGTTTTCTGCCTCCGATAACAGGTTCTGTCCGGAGGAGACCGAGAAGTCTGCCATTCGCAGCGTTATCTCCGCCATCGACGACGATCTGGCTATGTATAAGACTCGTATCGCACAAGTGCGCAGGACCCTGGAAGATCTGACACGTTCAGAGGAGGGTCTCCTGAAGTACAAAAGCCACCACCAATCCCTCCTCCAACCTATTCGCAAACTACCATCGGAGACGCTCACCGAGATCTTCTTTGCGTCGCTTCCTGTGGATTTCGATACTCCAGACTCTGTAAGGATAAACAGTTTGGCGACACATAGCGCTCCATGGAATCTAAGCCAGGTGTGCCGCTATTGGAGGTCAATTGTGTTGAACAATCCACACCTCTGGACATTCGTTGCTGTGGGGTATGCCCCCAACGGAAAGGTCTTGTCTCCTTCGTATTGGGAGAAGCTGTATTACCTGATGGAAACGCAACTCAAGCGGACAAAGAATGTCCCAATCAGCATACGCGTTCTGTCAGATGTTGGCGACGGTCGTATGACAAGGTTCTTGGACCTTTTGGCGGCACACTCGGAGCAGTGGCAGGACGTCCAATTCATTGCACCTTCAAGTCTGGTCAAATACCTTTCGTCAGTCCGAGGGCGCCTTCCGCTTTTGCGGACCGCGCATTTGCACTTCGAAGTGTTCACGGAGCCCTCGGTCGAAGTCGATATTTTTGACCCCGATCAAAATGACCACCAATCCGAACTGGATGCATTCGAAATCGCTCCTTTGTTGCAAAAAATCATTCTATCTATGCATCCCAGATCCTCGTCGACGTTCAAGGCACCGTGGTCTCAATTGACTGCGTACCAGGGCGACTATATTTTGTCCGAGCATCTTTCCATCCTCCGGCAAGCAACCCTTCTCGAGAAGGCCGTCATAAATGTGTCCCCGATAGACGACGATGCAGATGTCGTAGTTCACGATCCTCATACTCTCATCACCTTGCCCAAGCTCCGTCGTCTGGATATTGCCGCCGAGGCTATGTCAGACCCAGACACGGTCACACTTTTGGACACTTTGTGCCTTCCTTGCCTCGCTGATCTGGACATTGACGTTGGGGTGCCGGGCGACGAAGAGCACCCAATCATACCACCTCTCGTCGCTCTTATACAACGTTCCGCATGCATGCTGACTCGGCTCGCATTGGCGCACTATTCCTTGGCCGAAGATACCTTCGTGCAGCTTCTTGAGCTGATTCCCAAGATCGAGCAGCTTGAAGTCATTCTCATGCCTATGACGGACCCAACGCAGCTTACATATCGTCGTGACGAAAGTCTTCCTCTTGCACCACGCCTGACGTCGCTCAGAATCAATATGGAGGAGTACTCTCCCGGCCTTTGGTTGGACATGGTGGAATCCCGTCTGTGTGAAACAGAGGATCCCGATGCGGGCCTTGATGGTGGGAGTCCCTCCGTCGCCCAGCTTCAAACGTTCAAGATCGATGAAAAGGACGTCCTCGAACCTTCTATGCTGCCAGAGGAAATGTCAGCACGAGTCGCGAAATTAAAAGAACAAGGATTGGACATCTCTTTACCTATCAGAGTCGTAGTATGAACATCAGAACATGTTATCCAGTGATCTCGGAAGATCACTGACTTAACTACGAATCATATTATGAACTCTTTGACTCAAGAGTCGTCTGTCGCCCTTGAGGCTTGAGTAGGGCCGCGGCCGATTGACTTAGTCACTGACTAAGAGCAATTTCAGGCCTGTTTTGAACTTTCATCAACGACTTCCATTACAGTTCAGTTCCATCTTTCTGCTTGCCATGTTCACTGGCCTGGTATGCTCGAAAAGCGAAGCCAATGTCCTCTGACTGACCTACAAGTCAGATCGAGCATCTTGGGACTGTTTCCGCCATTTTGGTGGACTCTGGTGGCTGCACTCTCACCATCTCTAACGCTGGTCCGATTCTGGGAGACTGCAACATCGGCGACTCCATTGCTGTCAACGGTGCATGTCTGACGGTCACTGAATTCGATAAGACCGAATCAGGCGGGTGGTTCAAAGTATGGCTAGCCAATGAAACGCTGGAAAGGACAGATCTAGGTACATGACTCGGGGATCCATACTTATAACAACGTATTCACTATCTGGATACTAGGTGAACGACAGGTTGGAGATGAACTGAACCTCGAGCGAGCGATGGCGGCTCATGTGCGATTTGGGGGTCACTTCGTTCAGGTGCGATCTATCATGACCTAGCTCGTTCCGTCCTGACTGATTGCGGTGCGGTCCCAGGGACACGTCGATAACACTGCGACTTTGAACGAAGTTGTCCCCGATGGAGATTCCCTCCGCCTCACGTTCCTTCTCCCTGAACCAGAACCATCGCGACCATCATTGCTGCGGTATCTCATCCCAAAGGGCTACGTGACCATAGATGGAGCTTCTCTGACCTTGACAGGGGTTGACGACTCTCGAGGGACGTTCAGTGTGATGCTCATCCAACACACGCAGCAGAAGATCACTCTTAGCAGGAAGGCAATCGGCGCAAAGGTCAACATTGAGGTTGACATGGTCGGAAAATACGTAGAGAAGAGTGTTGAAGCAGCTCTTGGCGGTGGGGGCGGGGGTGGAGAAGGTCTGAGGGCATTGGTTGAGAAAGTTGTGGAGGATGTACTGTCAAGAAAAGGCATAAAATAGGGAATCTGTAGAGATATACTGTGTTATAGATGAAAGCTCAGGAAAAACTCAGAAAGAAGAGTTACCATGCGAAATCTTGGCGAAATCAGCATCGAAAGTTGTGTGTCCCTGTGGTCGTCGGCATCCGCCATCAACAACCGACCCTGAATCTCCCTGCACTTCACGTCAACTGGACGCGACAACGAAGCCCCAAGGTCTCGTTGTTGATTATTTCATGGATGGAACAAAGAGGAAGGTGTGTAGCAGGCTACTTCATCTGCTGTACAAACAATCTGACTCAGTACAATTGTCAGGTAACTGTCCAGCTCACGTACGATAATAATGAAACCACAAGACCACCTCCTCGTTCACGACCCCCTTCTCCTCTGAAACAGACTGTTTCGGCTCCATCGCCATCTACGTCTACCTTCAGGCCAAAGGCCAAGGTCAACAGCTCTGCTACCCCGCTTTCGATTGCTCGCAAACCGACCAAGGCATCGAATACCCCATCTGCCAAGTTCGGCAGCCTCGGACGGACTGCAACCTTCTCTGACACTAGTAATGGAAGTGCTAGCAGAGCCAATGCCAGTCCAACGCCTCGTGCACGTTCTCCCGTAAGACCTCCGGCTCGCCCAGCGAGCGCGAGCAGCCTGTCTGTACAGCCCAAGTCCCGCCCGACCGTAACGCGATCGACATTACGACCTCCAGCATCGCAATCAACTCCTGGAACACCCGATACTTTGTATCATCCTACCTTGCCGTCGTCACCCAATGTAGGATTGGAACGCACTAGACCGCGGCATGTCAGTGTCTCTTTGCACCACCAGGTGTCCTTCTCCTCCCTCAATTCGCCGGCAGCGCCTTCGTCAGACCTTGGATTCATGCCGCAGCATGGGTCCAATGGTAAATCTCCACCTAATGGCGCGCCCAAGATTACAGCCAAACTCTCCAGACTAGCAGTCCACGATGAAGGATCACCTTCTCCGTCACCTTCACTTCCTGCATCACGACCAAATGTCCCTCGGACACGAGCACCATCAATGACTTCTACTATTTCTCGCAGCTCAACAGCACAGTCATCTACAGCACCCTCATCATCAGCATCGGAGTCCGTCTTTTATCCAATAACCACAGCGACTGCTGCTGCTAATCCGTATCGTTATGCCACTGCACGAGCGACACCCACAAACTCGCGCCATCATTACGCTCATCCTTTCATTGCACCCCACGATGACGTTAACGTCAATTATACCCGAGGAGGATCTCCTGCAAGAGTGGATCCAAGTTTGATACCCCTTCCACCGAATTCCCCTCCTACCTCTGCCCTCTCGTTCTCTTCTCGGTCATCCGTATCGCAGTCCTCGGCATCGTACGCTGAATCCGGTGATAGCCAGAGCAGTCCGCCAACTCAACACAATGGGATGACGGGAAAGTTTAACTCTGCTCTCGAAAGCCTGGTGCAAATCTCCTCCTCTGTCAGCCCCCGAGAAGACAGTTTCTCGGGTACCAGCGGAAATGACCGGGACTCCACCAGTGGTCTTGATACTTCGGAGCGTAAAGTGAAGGCGGAGGCCAAGTCTAACCGGAAGGTATGCGAAGGCAAACCTAATCGTTGAACTTATAATAATTTTACCTTAGATTGAGGACCTAGAGATTACTAATCGTTCTCTATTGGCCATCAACGCTTCGCTGGAAGCAGCGAAGCATCGTCAAGCGAAAGAAATTCGCGAGCTGCGCAGAAAACTACGGGAGTCGAGGCTAATCCTCCCACCCAAGGTTTACCGGGCAGTCACATCATCAGCCGATCGAGTCGAAACAGATGATGATGATGACGGGGATGATGAGGCGGAGCAGGAGAATGAGGAAAAGCCAGCAGAAGGTCCCGGCGACGAGACTTACAGTCGGGTCAGGCTCCTGGTGGAAGGCTTGATTGACTCAGGGAAGAGAGCTTTGATGACGCAGCCCTCAGATTTCGTGGAAGCAGTGAAGGGTGGTGCCAAAGTACTTAGCGCTGAGGAAGTACGCCACTGGAGGGATTCAGGCATTGATCCCAGTGCATTTGGTGATAAGCCACCGATTTCACCATCACTTGTGGCCGTACCCGACAGCGATGACGGGTTGGATTCCGAGGATGAAGTGGAAGCTATGACTATACCTGATGATTCTCCGCCTCCTCGGAGTCCTAGTCCGTTGCCACCCATTCTTCTCACAGAACCTCATTAGAACAACCAACACCATATTCAATCACATTGTAATAGACCCCAGCATTTCCATCATAGCATTTTAGGATCTCAATCTATATATTCTTGTTACGCATCGGAAAGCCTCGAATGGACGAGCGTAGACTAGACCGGCAAATCTATCAATTCAATGGCTCCGTTATCTAAAGCTTACTACTAACAGGTATCCCAAGCATATATTGTAAAGTCCGATATCGTACTACGTATTATGCTCCATTAATCGTCCGCCAACTTCTGCGCCCGTTTCGCCAACTGCAACAAATTTGAGCATGAGATTCATGTAAGAAGCGTAGAACTTACCGCTGCTGCTAAATCCAGTTGCCCTCCACCTGCAGCCGGAGGTTTGATACCTCCTGAAGGTCGAGCGGGCCCGGACCCCACATTGGGTCTTGGAGCACTAGGCACCGGCGGTTTGCCTGGAACCTTGGGCGCTGGCTTCGACGCCAGAGCAGGTGGTGGAGGCTTCGGTTTGGCTGCCACTGGCGGAGGGGGTTTAGGTGCTGAAGAGCTGGACGGCCGAGAACTGTCAGAAGACTCTGCTGCAGATAATGTCTTTTTCCAGGGAGTAGCAGATCCATTTGCAGGGCCCATGCCCGGAAAGACAGAAACGGGCTTCGCGTTCGCATTGGCGGTTACAGACTGGACGGAGACTTTGGCGGCTGTGGGTGTTTGCTTCGCAGCAGGTGCAGGGGGAGGCGGCTGAGGACGCTGTCTAGGTGGAGGTGGTGGAGCTGCTGCAGCGGCCTTCGGAGGAACAAGCTCAAGATAATTATTTGGTGTCCACCCTTCCGCACCGTCCTTCCGCACCAGCCACCAGCCATTATCATCCTTCTCAACCAGTTCAACAACATCATCCTTTTTGAGAGACATTTCTCCTTCTTGGCCATCAAAAGCGAACTTCGCTCGATATGCGGGTACCTCGGGCTTAGCAGGAGGTGGCGGAGGAGGAGGAGGCGCAACATTACGCGGCGGGGCAGGAGGAGGGCGTTGTCCAGCTGAAGCTGATGAGACAGAGGGCTTGGCCATTATGACTGGAGTTGGCGCAGCTGTAGGGGTGGATTTACCAGGTAGGGGTCGTGCAGCTGGCTTAGGCTTGGAGACGCCAGAAGATTTAGGAGCCTGTGGTGCGCGAATATGTTAACGATGAGGATACGCCACGTAGCCAACGAGCACGCACGGAAGGTCCTCCTGCTTTCAAAAGCTTCCCTTGAGTGATTGGACGAACAACCCCGGCCTTTCGCTTGGCAGGAGGTCTCGAAAGACTGCTCGGTGATTCCCCAGATGGTACGTGCACAGTGTGACTCTTGTATTGGTCGTCTTTTTGCACGGTTTCGTCCTTGATGAATTTGATTTGTGCACGTTTCTCTTTCTTCTTTGCGTAGTCGATGCTGCAGTACTATAAGTATAATCTTCAGGTGTGGTCTTTGTGCACGTACCTCGGTGCCACCAACAGAGTGATACTAGCACTTGTGAGCTGGAGGAGATTAGTAGCGAGTTCTGTCTTGAAGTAGCAGCTGAACACAGGATCGCCTTCTTCCGAGGCATTGACGTTCAAACACTGCGGAAAACATAAGATAAGTTGGCGGAGATCATTGAAGCATTGACCTACCATCCAGTCGTCTCTCAGCATTGACATTCCTATACTTTTGATAGTGACCAGGGGTATCTTTCTCTCAAGAAGAGTGCCCTCTTTGGCAGTCTGTACAACTATATGGACAGCTTTGTGGGTCTGAGGAGTGTAAGCAGAGTAATTGGAGATGAGCGATGTCGACATACCACGACAATATATCGAGGACTGGGTTTACTTGAACGCCCAAGTTTGGAGACCAACAGTTGCGCCTTTGCACTAAACGTAACCTCGTCCCCTAAGATGACGCTGTAAGCTGATGACCAAATGTGCAGTATGGCCAGGTTCCCGACCTCCGATTCCACAGACAGATCCGATATGTTCGCCCAAAGCGCTTTTACCGTTGATGTCAAGGTAATCACCCATAAAACGTCGATAACTGAGGAGACTAAAGCGACGTCGCTCCTTCCTTCCCGCAAGGATCTGGTGTCCGTAATCGCGAACCTGTGCATACACGAGGCCTTCCTTGTTATTTTTCCAGAAGCGTTGGATACGGCGAGCACACTCGTGTTTATAGCGCATGTAGTTGCGGAACGCTCGCTGAATGCGTGCAGCCATGTTATGCCAATACCGATCGCGCATAGTCTCTAGGGCAAAGAGCTGAGTCACGAATATAAGAGAAGAAATCAACAACGAAATCAGGAATGCGATGCAGAAACGAAACCCTACCGTTTCTGGGTTCTTGATGAAGGCCTTGGTAGTGCCCATCTGCCATTCTTCCTTCGCAATCCCTGTGTCCTTCAGGATTTGCTGGCATCCAGATTTGGCATCGCCTGACCATGTATATTCACCGGCATATGAGGTCTGGGGTGAAAGAAGGTAGAATCGTTCCACCAGTTTTTCAAATGTGTTTCGGTATGCAAAACCTGCACGCCGAACTCGAATATTCTCCTGCAAACCGAGATACTTGATTTGATGTAGAATGGCTTTGACATCGTATTCAGAGGAACTGCGATTTTGATTGGGCTTGATCGTCCTGATATATGACGGCTGTGCTTTCATCAGATTCTCAACCAGCGCCCCAGCAGATGCCTATGTCCCGATTTAGTAGGTAGGGCCAAAGAAAATGATAATTGCCGACCTTGATTCTGTCACCAGCTGTCGGCGGTCGCTTCTTACTATTGGGATCGGGGCGGTCGGGGAATAACGCCTGTATGAACTTGTTCCCGCTAGTTGCGACCAGGTCGATCAAGTCCTTCACCAATGAGTCCTTGTTCTTATCTGTCATCCCGCTGACATTGTACATGACATCTCCTGCATAATGCTTCACCAGGAATTGTGAACCGCGAGACTCGAAATGAGGATTGGACGCCAGCATGGATGTTCGTTGAATGAAACTGTTGTCAGCTGCTGAGGGGTCGGCGTGTGCTGTTGCGGTAGCATCGTTCAGGGCAGCGAAGATTCCAGGAGGACGACGTTCCTCTATGAGATCGCACACGATCTTGTTGTTGAAATACTTGATTGGCGTCCATTTAATCTGCTCGCGTACGTATTCTTCCTGCTCTGTCTTGAGGGTCAACTCGATGAAGATCTGCTGGAGCTTCTCGTTGACATAATTGATACAAAGTTGCTCGAATGAATTGTCCTGAATAATGTTAATCAGTTGTCTCGCACACGTGTCCGAAAAGAATACACACTTCGAAAATCTCAAAACCGAAGATATCCTGGAATCCATGCTTTAGTGTTATTCGTATTCGTGATTGCAGAGTTCTCGTACCAAAATGCCGATAACGTGCGCACTGGCAGAGCGAGGCTTCATGGAAACGTTAATTCTTGACACGATCCACTCGAACAAATTGTTGTAAATCGCTTTTGCAAGCGCGTCTCTTCCGGATGATGCTTGAGCAGGATTCAGAGGCACATCATACACGGACCCTCGGCGTCCGCCCCGTTGAGTCTCCACGGTCCTAGTCGTCAGAACCTTCTGCACGAGCGCCGACTCCGCATCCATCAAATAACCAATGAAATCTGCTTCAGCAGTGTCAGCAATCTGCGAGTTGCCGTCGTCCATTTCCGCAAACTGGACATTTCCTAACCACAGAACAATCGCGAGCATACGCCAAATTTCGCTCTGCTCGTGTTGACTCAGGCCAATGACTTGCATGGCTTTCTGTAGCACTATGAGTATAAGTATTCTGAGGCGGGCAAATAGCACATACGATAGTCTCATTATAATCGTGTACGTCATCTATATCTTGCACTTCGAGACAGTTACTCCCGCTCGTGTAGGCATAAGCCTCCGGGCCTTGAAGGCCAAAGAGCTCTTGATCAAAGTTGAGTGGCTGGGAATATAGTAAACCCACACCGCTCACCTCGTTGCTCGTCTGTAGCACCCTTGGTGAATTGGTAGAATATATGGAAATCGCGTTCGTTCTCGATTTGACCGACGACACGGCCCTTTTCCAGAAGATAGTTCGTGATCTGGGCACCAACGGGTTCACCATTCGTGTTGAACATGATCTCCAGGTACTTTCCCTGGACAACATCACTTAAGTAAGGAGCCACGAATGGGGAGTTGAACGTACGTGGCGACTAGAGTTATTGTTACGAAGGGTCTTCGCGCATCCGAAACTCTCCAACAGCGGATTGGTGGCCAGCACCATGTCCTTGATCTCCTGGATACTGCTATCCTGGCCACCAGACACCGCAGCGATGTATTGCATGATTCGTTTCGCAGCCTCTGTCTTCCCAGCGCCCGATTCTCCTGATATGATCACGCATTGGTTTTCGTGATACGCGTTCATATTATAGTAGGCGGATTCGGCGATACCAAAGACATGAGGAGGCACTTCAAGTCTGTTCTTTCCACGATATTTCGCAAGGGTTTCCTCGGTATAGATACCAAGGTCTGGGAAAGACATGTTGTTATTCACAATCTGCGACACACAAGAAACCGTGTGACTGACCACGAAATGGATTGACGGAGATTAAAACAGCTCCAATATAGGTGTAGATCTCAGCATTAGTCCACCGTTTCTGAAGATTATCGTTGATGCTTTCATTGCTGATTGTCGTCAACAGTGTCATATCGGAGACCCCGACTTGTTTCTTCTTGAATCCTTCTTTCCAGTCCGCCTGTCATAGTAGATGTTCAGCAATCCTTGGAAGGAGAGTGCGAGCGCACGCACCTTTGCCACCTTCCCTGCACCCCCTGCTTTCTTGGGTCCAGCTGCCACCTTCTTCCCTGCCTTCTTGGATGGCGCCTGAGAGCATGAAATGTCACATTTGAGATTCCTAGAACATAGGACTGAAGAGATATCTGACCATCACGGTTCACAAGAACTAGCGTTGAAATGAAAGATGTATAGGCGATCAACAGACGATACAGTAGGTTCTATGGTACGGTAAGATTACAATCCTGAGTCTGTCGTCACGATCGAATTCGGCACTTGCCGCTTCTGGACTGCGGGGCACAGCCTTCACTGTCCCTTCAGTCANNNAGTCAGGCACCGCAAGCTTCGAGGAAGATGAGTTGAGTGGGCCATGACTGCGTACATGAGTCAACGTTCTCCAGGGTAACTCTACTATTTCTGGTCCATCAAAACCTTCAACGCCTCTGCGGTGGGACGCATGATTTCCTCCGGAGCCTGACCACTCTTAATAAGATTCACCATCGCCGTTACAAGCCCGCCATCCTGCGCCTCTTTGGAAGCCTGCTTTCGGACACCCTCCTCAGAAATGCTGAGGAGAATATTCCGGGAACAGATAACGCCGCGGTGAACCAGTCCTGGGTTACTGTCAGCGTCGGCAATTTCTGCGGCGTCAGCAGTAACAGTGGGATCTATCAGTTGAGCGAGGATGGGGAATACCCGATGTCGCTCAAACTGCAATGCCAAAAGACTTTGACATGCGCTAGGTGAGGCCGTCACCGTAGCCAACGCACCAGACGCTGCTAATCGTGTTGCTAAATCCTCCACGTCCGACAAAGCAAGCACAACTTGCAATTTGGACTTCGCAGAAGCATTGCTCTCCGTGCCTCCATATCTCTCGAAAACAGTTTCAGAACCAGCAATCAAATTGCATATGAGCTCCATAGAGGCTCTCCGGACTAGCGGATGTTCTTCCAATAGGAGAAATTCTACTTTGTTCATGAGACCGTCGGCCACAGCGACCCTCGACGCAGATTCGGCATTGTAAGAGGCTAGATTCGTCAACGCCATCAGAGCTTCGAAACGTTGCAATAGAGTCGAAGAGGGATGCTGCAACATCATGGAAAGTGGCCGAATAGCATCGTAGACTGCCCCCACATTCGGTCCAAACACTTGGACAGGAGAAGAGGTGATAGCAAGTTTGGCTAGGGCTTGTATTGGTTCGAGGTATGCGACATCCAGTTGCTCCAATTTGCTAGGTTTACCGGGAGAGATGATTGGTAACCCGTGTTTGATGACGAGCATCAAGATTTTGGCTCCTCCGCTCTGTAGAACACTCCCTCTATTGTCTTTGTCTGTCACAATGCCTAGCAGCGCTTTCCCAACACTGAGTCGGACACCTGCGCTGTCCATTGCCGAAATTGCGGCAGCGAAAATGTTTGAAACGCCTCCCGCAACTAATTTTCGTGCTCTAAACTTCACCTTCTCGTCACTGTCCAGAGAAGAGGGTGCATCTGGACCCGAAGATGTATCGTTCCCAGCTTTTGCCATTCGCCTTAGCTTCTCGATTTGCGTTTGTTCCTCGGATAATTGAGGTCGATAGGAACAGATGTTACAGATGATGACGAGGATACCATATAAGAGAGTCGAGTTGGTTTCTTTGGCACTGGTGGACTTTCTGGGAGGGATCAAAGAGCAAAGATGCTTGATAAATACTGGATCGTTGGAGAGGAGCTCCTTGACGCCAGGATCGACAGTCAAATATGCCAATCCCTCGACAGCATCACCTATCGAGCTCTGGTCAGACGGACCAACAACCATCTGCTTCATCATGGATGCAAGTTCGTCGTCCTTCGTTTGAGTCGTAGGTACATCTGAACCAGTAACTTCTGAGTTATCAGCCCGACTTCCCCGCGCGAACTTGATGAGCGCAATTGCGGCTGCAGCGCGTAATGGAGCGTCTCCAGTCTGATGAGATTTGGCTTCTAGCCACCTCAATGTTTCAGATGGGATGATCTGGCGACATGACTTGTGCCCGCATGCTTGACTCAAGAGGTGAGCAACATGGAGGCTCAACTCCAGTGAAGGGTTGAGTTCGATACAGTCCATGACCAGTTCCAGTACTCCATCTTGCTGGAAGATGGAGGAGGCTGACTCTGGATCAACTTGGAATAGAGCAGTCAAGAACGAAAGGCCAGCGAGGAGAGATGGTTCCTCCGTTTCTTGTAGATAAGAAAGGACCAGGGGTGAAAAGACCCTGACCAACGCTTCGGTGGCTGGATCTGGCTGCTTTCCTTTGACAGGAGATGAGCTTCGGACTCCCTGGCAAAAGGCAGAAAGAGTGAGGTACGCCTTAGAGCGGTGGTCGGATGTCTGGGATGGGATGAAACTGGTTATGAGGTATGAGAGTTCATCGGGTAGAACTGGGTTGAGGGAAATATCTTTCGTTCCCTTCATCACCGTCTCCTGAACTCCAAGGTCGTTTTGGGTAGCCATTTCTGTGCAACGAGGTACCTGGAGCTTATCGTTGCTCGGGGATGTCACGAACGTCGAAGAGAGAGCTGAACTTTATGTAAAATACTTCTCGGTGATCATCATGTCGAAATCTGAACTTGGTCCCTTACTCGACATGAATGCGAGCACTGGCGCGTCGACGAGCGAAACTCATACCGGAAACAAGGCCGCCACCATTCAATCAGGGCATACGGTGCTACTGAAACTTCCAAATGGCGACATTCGTAGCGTCAAGGTAGAAAAAGACTCGTATGCATGCTCATAATTTTCATCCAACCTACTGATACTGACGATGGTCATTTCAGAACAGTTGCGATCGGAAGATTTGGTTCCTTCTTTGCGAACGAGCTGATAGACCAGGCATACGGTTGCACCTTTGAATTACTTGACAAGAGGCTGAAGATTGTACCTGCTCGCACCCTTGCGGATGTTGGTAAGACTTAGCACATTCGGGAGCTTCAGGAGCACTGACGTGTGCACGATCCGGCAGAGGATACCGATGCTACCAATGAACTCATAAACGATGGGCAATTCGTCCAGCCTCTGACTCTTGAGGAAATTCAGGCTCTCAAGCAGTCTGGCGTTCACGCTTCGGTAAGCAGTTGCGAGCTGGTCGAACCCTAGCTATCTAACACGACATCGCAACAGGATATCATTAAAAAACAGATAGAACAGCACGCGAATTATTCGCTCAAAACGGAGTACAGCAAAGAGAAGTACAAGAAACGGAAGGAAGCAAAGTGCGTCGCTTGATTTTTATATCAGTTGTATTGACTGGCCTCTCAGATACTCCAAATCATTCACAGTCATCGAACCGACCGTTTTCAATGTTTGCGAGTACTGGTTCAATAAAGATCAGAACCGAATACGGGACATCCGGCCTGATTCATTGTCCCAAATCCTAAATCTAGCCAACATCAGGCCAGGGGGAAGATACATTGCAGTCGACGATGCATCCGGGCTGATTGTAGCTGGGATATTGAAGAGGATGGGAGGTACGAATCCATCCATCCATTTGTTTTAACAATCATCCAGACGTTTCAACAGGGGAAGGCCGTCTCATCACAATTTGCGACACAGACTCACCTCCAGCATATCCTGTCATGGTCAATATGAATTTCAACACGTCAGACGTGACTGGAGTACTTTCATCTCTCAACTGGGCCACAGCTGAGGAAGATTATGCTCCAAGTGAGTTCAAAGTATTGCTCCTGATGTAGAGAATAAAATGTCTCATTCACGTTTAGTTCTGCCCCCTTCCGACATTCCACCCGACGAAATCAAGTCCGAACGTCAGAAGTCTAGGCTCAAAAAGCGCAAAGGTGTCTCCCAAGCGCTAAACGATACCAGAGACGAATTATTCTCGGGAGAATTCGAATCGTTCGTATGGATAACGCACATTACAATGGCAACAACTCAGACCTTTCATAGGCTCATAATCGCAAGCAACTACGAGTCTTTCTCAATAATTGAAAAACTATATCCGTATCTCGGAGGCTCTGCATCTATCGTTGTCCAAAGTCCTTACGGCCAGGTATACAGAATCGTTATGTGGTAGTCCATATACTTACTTGCAACCCCAGATTTTGACAGACGTCCAGGGCAAGATGCGCTCCCTTCCTCGATACTTGTGTCCAACGGTGACAGAAGCATGGCTACGTCGATACCAGGTAGTCCTCAGACGCTTTCGTCTTTATATACTCGCCACTCATGTTTACCAGGTGTTGCCGGGTCGTACACATCCAACAATGACCACATCGGGATCGGGAGGATTTATTCTTCACGCAATCAAAGTGTACGTCTCGTTTCGTTGTTCCAACGCAACCTTGTAACCCTCTGTCTCAGGTTCGATGACCCCACCGCGTCCGCTGTTGTCATCCGTCGGCATCGAGCCAAAAAACAAACGGCAGTGACTGAACCCAGCACGCCTGTAGAGCGAGTCATCGACGAAGAGTCTACGATGTTCCTAGATGAAAAATCCGATAATGACGGGATGCAATTTTGATCTTGAAATGTGCACAACCCGGACAACATATTCCAGACAAAAGAAAATAATAAGGATACTTCATAAGTGTCGTAAGTAATTCATGAGCTCAAAGGATTTGAGCTTGTTCCAGGAAACAATGCCGAAAAGACCTGTCGAAGAGGTTCAGTTAACAAGCATGGTCTGACAGAATCAACGAACCTCGTCAGCGATGGTATAAACGATATGTTGATTTAATCGTCGATTCTGCAGAACGGCAAATATCCTGCGAGCGCCGCGTCGAGCATTGGATCGTCCAATCATATTTGCGGCCAGATCTAAGAAGGGTGAGATGATGTCAAAGACGTCAGAGACGGCAGATGCCCATACCTGGTACCAAAGAAGAGAGTTTGCGGTTAGCTTCGTCTCGTGTCCTGAGTTTCTCCTCCATTGTACGCGGAACACCAGGGGGTTTGAGTTTCCCCCCGGGCCACAATGAATTACGGAAAATATTGATAAACGTCATGAGATGTGTTTCGTCCAAAAGAGACTTGACGGTTTCTCGGATTTTCCTGAATATCAATGAATATAGGCTGCCAGAACGTGCACATAAACAATCCTGACCGTTCGATGGTCCCTCCAAGCACTTGCTGCAAGATGATGACGATGGCTTGGCGTCGAAGCCAGTTATTCTCCTTGTTCAATTCGAAAACGGCGAGGACTAGGTCGCACAACGGAGCCGAGAAAGTAGATGTGCTGGACTCCCCCTCCAACGGTTTGAGATCGGCCGATAACTGCATAAATGCTGCCTCCGGCCCTGACTTTCCAGAAGCATTGAGGGCTTGCGCAACGAGATCCTCGTCGTTTACTCCGGATCCAACAATCCCAGCAAACTCTGCGGCTTGTCGAGTCAATCGTTGAATCATGACATCCAACATCGAGGTCCCGAAGACCATGTCGTCGATGCTCTCTGCCACGGATCGGTACACTGTGCGGACCAGATTGGTACCCGAAAACCCTGGCTGGGCCTTCGACCCGGATGCTTGACTGTCAGACGCAGTGAAAGGGGACTCGCGGGAAAGGAATCCCCGGAGCTCATCGCTTTCACATACAACAGGGATGGATATCACGCTCTGCAAGACGTCAGCATAGATATTGGAATCTGAGACTTCAGACTGACCTGTAGATATTTCTCCAATGCGACTTTCCGAGTATCGACGAGGTTACCAGACAACGCTGTTACTAGCCTCTTTCCAGGAAAGTCCAGATTCCTTACCAGGCCATACTTGTCTCGCAGCTTGTTGTGCATGTTCAGAAACTCGTTATACCGACGAGCAACAACCCATCCAGAAGCAAAACTGCCATCCGGGGCAAGCTGTTGGACTTCGACAAGATATCGTACCACTGACTTTCCCTCCTCGTCTGCAACCGTTGAGCTGACGATCGAAACCTTCGTTCGGTCAGAAAAAAGCCGGTTGGCTGACTCTTGTTGTTCGTACTGCAACTTCTGGAATTTGAGTTCCCTAATTTCTCGGTCCATGGACGACTTGGATTTTGCAAGGAGCCTGAGCTCTTGAGTGTCGCCTGTCAACTCCGCTTTCTTTATCAAAGTTTCCAGCATTGCTTCCTGAACTTGCAGATTCGAGATGTTACCTCCTAGACGCGTGATTTCATAGGATAGCTGGAGGTCTCCCGGATTTGGAATCTGGAACGCTTTCTGGGACTCGCCTGCCTCTCCAGAGTTGTCTTCATCACCATCGATATCATCGTCGACGTCTTCGTCGAAGACGGGTCGTCGTTTGAAATCACTATTGGAGCGAGGCATTCGGTGATTTGAGTCCTGCTCTCTGTGATCCTCGGCGATTGGAGGTTTATCGTTATTGTCCTGTTCAAGCGCCATGATGTCGGTAAGGGCTGCTTGAATTGCTTGCATTCTTTGTTCTTCCGCCCGCTGTAGCTCATCGTCGGGATCATCAAAGAGCGGAGCCCTTGACGAATTCGAGGAGACTTCAGAGACTGGAGACATCAAAACCTCGATGTTTGACGGTAAGATTCTTGGACCATCCCCGGACACGCTCTGTGTAGAACGAGCAGAGGTAGAGCTGATGGTCCTATGCATGGTAAATGCAGGCGAGGAGTCAAAATGATGCATTTGCGGTGGGTTACCGCGTCCATATTTCGGAGTTGACGGCGGAGACGTTTGTGCTGAGTGATGGCCTGAGAAGGGACGTTCTTTTTGGGAGAGATCGGCTGATTTTCCAAAGTCCGTGTCACCAATGGCACGGAACCACAAGTCAGACCTCTCAAAGTCGTCGAAGTCCTGCTCCATATCGCGTTCGACTTGTCTCTGTGCAAGCATAACACTTCTGCGCACTCTCCTCTGAGTCGTGGGTGAAGAGGGCGCATCATTGGCCGCAAAGTCGCGGATGGCATCGACATACTTGCTCGGGATAGACGCAAGTAAGGGGTGGGGAGATGATCCGGAGAAGTATAAGTCGGTGATCATGGATATATCCTCTTTCACTGTAGTGGCCGAGGTGGCAGGATCCTGGATTGTCTCATCTACATCATCCTCTGAGTCTGAGTTGACTGATTCGAGGGGGTTCTTGAAGCTTTCTACGGTAAGCCAGAACTGGACAAGTAGCGAGCGATGGCGGCGGTCCATGAACTCCATGAGATATGAAAGAGAGCCAGGATTGCGAAGCACATCCCGCAACTTGATTCCAGACTTAGGGCTAGCCTCCGGGAAGGAAGACTGTTTCTAGATTCACGGAAAACTGTAAGTTCAAAATTCATGGAACTTCCACATGACTTACAAGGTCTTCTTCTCCACCGAGTACGACTATCCTCTGTTCAACCTTGCGCTTGGCAGTGTAAAGCCGATCAAGGAAGGCTACAACGTCTTCAGTCTTTTCGCCGTTTATCCAATCATCCTTCTCATGATTCGCTGTAAATGCATATAAGCATCGTCCTTACGCGATGTGACCGGTCGCCTCACCAAGTAACATCCTAGTCCTTCGAATCTCGCCCATGACATCGTTCTTCAACCTCCGCGCATCCAGAAGGGAGGAGCAACGGTTTATACTGCGAAGAAATGACTCGAATTTCCGTACATCGGTACGAATAGTGATCGTTTCAGTGGGTACTGCGCTAGGCGGAGCAGATGAAAACCGTTGCTGAGGGCGGGGCGATTGTGCCTCGAGAACGTTGCGAACTTTAGTTATCAATTTCCTGAAACACAATTCAGTCATAGGAGCAACTTTGATAAGCACAAACATACTGTTGATGTATCGCTGCTCCTGCCTAGACGAGAGGTCAACATTAATTGATGGAATTGTCGCGTCTATGGCTTCAAACATACCACTTGATCAATAGAACGATTCCAAAAGTCAGGATCTGACAACATCTCCATTACAGGATAGAGAACCGAGCAGGCTGTGATTTCTCGTGCCACGATCTTGAGAGCTCTGCTCTTGCCTTCTGTCTCAGGCAGGACACATGTGAGGGCCTTTTCAACCAATTGCCGAAGATGAGTTTCTTCTGTTTGCTTCGTAAATGTAGTTGATAGGTTGTCAATGGCAGAGTGGAGCTTGACGCCGTC
>CEMG01179933.1:7528-23115 GCA_001179705.1 Baeospora myosura
CCCTAACAAGGAATCATACTACTAGACCATCAGGCCGGTGAAAGACTACTGAGTATTTGAGCTCATGATAGTAGTCCCAAATAGGCAGGTGGACGCGTAATACCTCGCACGCGTCTTGATCTACCACTCTACAACTTCTACATTCTCATTCATTATGGACGCGCAAGCCTCAACATCATCTGGCGCGATTGACGAGCGAAGAAAGGATGCCTTGAAGAGCTATCGCGATGTACGTGGAGCTAACAATGGCCATGACAAATTACTCATTCCATCTGCAGAAAATGCGAGGTCATGAAGCGAGCAGCGAGAGTCTGAAGAATCGTGAGTTATGAGTTTCGGGCATCACAGACTCCTGATAATGACCGGGTGTACTAGTGCGATTCTCTTTGAAAGCGCTCGAGAAAGACTACGAGAAGACGGAGGATGACATCAAAGCCGTCCAGTCTGTAGGACAAATCATTGGAGAGGTCATGAAGCAGCTCGACGACGAACGGTGTGAGTTTTACTCACTTTGTCTGAAAGCTGAGATCTCTGACCGTATCCCAGTCATTGTCAAGGCTTCATCAGGTCCCCGCTATGTCGTCTCATTCCGACCACAACTTCCTGTGGCTAAACTAAAATCTGGAACCCGAGTGTCATTGGACATGACCACACTGACGATAATGCGGATTCTGCCTCGCGAAGTGGACCCACTGGTATTCAAGATGAGTCTGGAGGATGCAGGAGATGCGTCATTCGCCGGAATTGGTGGTCTCGGAGAGCAGGTCCGGGAATTGCGTGAAGTACGTGGTCAACTCATTGCACCCATTTGCAGAGCTAACGTACCTTCCTGCAGATCATTGAACTCCCCCTCCTGAACCCCGAACTATTCACACGAGTGGGCATCAACCCGCCAAAGGGTGTTCTCCTCTATGGTCCCCCAGGAACAGGAAAGACCCTCCTGGCCCGGGCTGTAGCCGCCACACTGGACACCAAATTCCTCAAAGTCGTGTCCTCCGCCATTGTCGACAAGTACATTGGGGAGAGTGCACGAGTTGTACGCGAAATGTTCGGCTACGCCAAGGACCACGAGCCTTGTGTTATCTTCATGGACGAGATTGATGCCATTGGCGGTCGCCGTTTCTCTGAGGGCACAAGCGCGGATCGTGAGATTCAGCGCACATTGATGGAGGTTAGTACACGTGTGCTTTCGACGTGTTTTCGCTGACCGTTCGCGCCATAGCTGCTCAACCAAATGGACGGATTCGATTCATTAGGAAAGACAAAACTCATCATGGCGACAAATCGACCTGATACCCTAGATCCTGCCCTTCTCCGACCCGGTCGTCTTGACCGTAAGATCGAAGTCCCTCTTCCAAACGAACAAGCTCGGCTGGAGATCCTGAAGATCCATGCTGCACCTGTCAACAAGAACGGAGAGATTGATTATGAGGCCATCGTCAAGGTTGGTTCTACTCAACTCGGCCTCTTGTGTTATCCCTGACATGGTTCTGCAGTTGTCCGACAGCTTCAACGGTGCTGATTTGCGGAATGTTGTGACCGAGGCAGGCATGTTTGCCATTCGAGATGACAGGTAGGGTTGTGGTCGCCTATGCATTTGGCAATGCTAACGTCTTCTCAGAGAGTACGTAAATCAAGAGGATCTGGTCAAGGCGGCGAGGAAGGTGGGCGAATCGAAGAAGCACGAGAGTGAGTATTTTCTCACTAATCTGTGTGCGTCTCTGATAACACCCACTTTCAGCCAAACTGGAGTATTCTACATAGATTGCTTTGCAATGACACGCCCTTATTCACTTTAAACTTTGCTTGAGCCTGAGATTTCGATTTGATTCTACCACGCCATCAGAACGCGTCGCGTCAGTGGAAGGAGATTACAAACTACCCTCTCTCCGCGCTGCTGAAGTCTTCACATGGCGTCTGTACGATGCGGCTGACGGGAGCGCCACCAAATCCAGTTCGAATTCTGAGATAGTCAGCCGCACCATGGGCGTATAAAATGATCTCCTTGATTTGCGTCTGATTCCTCTCCACCTTTTGTTGTCCATCTACCTATTCCACTTGTTCTCCAGAATGACAGTACCAAGGACCACTATGGCACTTTCCGCGAATGCAAACTACGACGTGTCCTCGAGCATCCTTCGCGCTCTCACATCCACCTCCATGCTAGTTTCTGTCGCCATCTCAGTGAAGCAACCGTTTGCTCCGGCGTCTGTATTTCACCACGGCGGAGTAGCCCACACAGTTGGACTCATGGTAAGCTGCGGCCGCCGCTTTTCATCCAGGACTCGCCTGACGCTTTGTGTGTGCTGTTACAACAGCCGTGGACCCACTGGCAACGTCTTCCAGCCCTCACATGGACTGCAACATTGTCGAGGGAGCAACAATATGTTAAGATGATAGGATCGTGCTTTGTAGGTGGCTTATTCCTGGATTGAGCAGGCGGCGCTCAATATATTTTTCTTCCAGATTTCTTCTTCTCTACGGGTCTCTACAGCAGCGTCAGCCTCCGAGGGTGTCAGGGCTCCTTCAATGTGTCTCCCGCGCCCGATCTTGTCTCGTGTGGCCGACACCGCCCACAGGACAGCCCATGGGAGTCACCATGCGCCTTCCAACATGAGAAGCCATAGAATTCAACTTGGCATGTATAGGCTTTTGACTCGTACCCTATGATAAACACGTCTTTTCTTCACGACTTGAGTTTCTTCGTTCAATATATATAAACATCATGATTCTCGATCTCGCGCCTGAGTAAGATTACCGGTGTTATGTTGCAGGCACTGTCGTTGCAAGTCTCCTCACACCGTCACACTATCATAGGTCCGGAAAATCCTCCATGTCCATTAGGTACTTACAACATCATTATTACACTACTACAGTACGAAGCTGCTCCTTAAAATCGGAACAACCCTCTCTTCTTCTTCTTTTCATCCTTGGACGATGGCGCTCCAGAGACAGTCGAACCGAATGAGTTGGACTGGGCGATTTGGGCCGGTGGCGCCTTGCGATCGTCGCGTGCAGTCGGCCGCGAAGGGAGGGCATTTTTCTGCGGCTGGGGCGCAGGCCGAGGGGCGTCCTGGGTAAAGTACCGCTCGTCGTAGTACTCTTGGAAGTGCCGTTTACTTCCACCTTCCTTCAGGCCATTCGGGATTGCTCGGGATCCCACACCGCCGAGATCGAGTACTTTGAGATCGTCGATGAAGGCCCGCGGGGTTATCGTATGCGTCGAACCTACATGTTTCAGTCAATATGATTCAAAAAAGATGGGCAGCACCCTGTACCTATATAAATGTCTTTGTGCAGAGAAGATGAGAGCTGATAGGCCTCCCTCACTTCGGAATATGTCATCCCGCCTGCCACAAACAAAAGAATGCGTTGTCGTGTTTCAGTGCTACCGCCAGGGCGCGCCGCACGATGCCACGATGGCTTCTGACTGCGTAGCGACGTTGGTTGCGACGGCGGTGCTCGTAGACTGGTGGTTGCAGCGGGGGTTGCCGGTGAATCTTTCACATAAGGGAAAAGTGCGATATCAAGCTTGTTAGCAACCAGTTCCTGGAAAAGATGGTTCAAAACATGTACATCGCTGGACTGTCAGCAGTCATACCTCAATAACAGTTTTCAGCAATGGCTTGTATCGCGAGAGCTCATACTCGCTGTCGGCTGGTTTCTGCTTGAGTTTCTTCTTGATATCGCGATCACTTGGTCCCTGTGTGTAAATCATCAACATCGACCGACAATTGCAAGTCAGATCGGACTTGCTCTGTTGATTCGGACACCCATGTGCGCCAAAGCATTAACAGCATCCTGTTCAGCCAGAGTCAATCTCGCGTGCTGGTAAAGTCTCCTGCGATCCTCCTCGGGCACACCATCTCGGTGTTGGATGTATAGCGCCACGATGCGGACTTTGTTGGCGTTTCTGAATGGATGAATACGTTTCAGTCATGCGAATCTCCGCGGGACACAAGAGCCTTACATGACTTCTCGACTGTCAAGCAGCGGAACCATCTCTTCAACCAACGATTTAGGCGTCTTGCCCTCTGGAGTCAGACCTGTGGCACAGTTCTGGAGTCCCATGAGCATCAGTGACATTGTGGTGACAAACGATGCCTGACCTGCTCGACACCTGCAACGAGAGGAAGTTTGTCTCGCTCGAAGAGACCCATGCACTCTTGCGCCATGTTCAGATGTAACGAGAACTACAATCCGTCAATCTCCAGACTTGGAAGATGACGAATAAACCAGACCTTTTCCCGCTGCTCCTGGTACTGAGGCAGATTGGCAAGCATCTCTTTCATGTCGTTCAAGTTGGCCGCTCCATCTCTGTAAAATAGGTCAGTTTTGAATATAATCAACAGTCTTTGCGCAGAAACTGTACCCTTTGAAGACCGCATTCTCTTCCAAGAATTTATTGAAGTCCGCCATGAGTTTGTCTATAGCCTCCCTCATATGCATGTGTCGGACCTCGGTCCACACAGTGTCTAAATCGGAAAGGGTTGCCGTCTTGTCTTCGTAAGCTCCAACGGAGGACTGAAACTTGTATCTGAGAGAAGCACAAAATCAGCGAGAGGTGGTTCACGCGCACGCGACCAGACGAACGTGTATTTAGTTCCACCCTCTATAGGGAGTAGATCGTTGGCCATGGCCTGGTATGTGAATTCATGAAGGAAGGGGGCAAGCATGTCCATCGAACGATCAGTGATAATCAACGTAGATCTCAATCTTTGCGCGTCGGATTTCTGGTGAAGCCATCATTTGAGCATGAAACACATAGGCAGACAGTAGAAACGTACACCAAATTCAGGATAGGCTTTCTTGTGTTCATCCAAATTGTTCTGCACCATGAACGCCAGCAACTTGGTTACGTAGTCGCCTTCCACGGACTCGTAAGCTCTCGCCTCAGAACCTCGAGCGAGGTTTGTACGCCATCGACCGCTACTTTCAGGCGGGGGTGGGGCCCTGGTCGAAGCGTGTGGTGTGAGAGCGCCTAATGGTGCGTGGTCTGGAGGGGTATAGTATCGAATATAGGGAAACTCGTTGAGTGTGATGCATATGTTAGAAATCTGTTCATCATAATGTGAATGTGAGATGACAATGAAGTAGGTATGAGCACTCACAATTTTACTCGTGAATTTGACGTCCTCCTCAAGTCGATCTCGGGCGGCTTTGAATGCGTTGTCGTTCCGCGGCGGACTGTAGAAACTGAAGAACAACTCGGGTGATTGTGAAGAGAAGGCTTGGGCTTCCAGCGCTGCATTTTGTTCATGGTGGTTATGACGACATATCTCCGATGCGTAAGACGGAGCAACATACGCGTGAAATTTAGGAACAGCTCTTTCAACCCTTGGAGATACGGCTCCGCCGGGGACGATGTCAATTGTTGGAACAGTGCCTCAGATAGACCTGATGCACGAACTGTCAGCTGTATACCTCGCCTAAACGTGGAATGACGGCTCGCCTTCAATGAAGAAGAGGTGTGCCGCAGCGTATTGGGGGGTGCTGGAGAAATCCTTGATGATACGCTCGACATTCTGCGTCGTAGGCATAAGAAGATAAACCGCTTCGAACTCGGGCTGAGGATCGCGGTATTTCGAGATAGATTCGATCACTACAGTGCCGGATAAGTATCCAGTTCGCCACATAGTCCAACGACGATGCTAACGGGTGACATTCTCCTCCAATATATCAAACTGCTTCAGAACCGCTCCAAGGAGCTTCTGCGAATGATCATCTACCACCAGGATCTTCCACTTCATTGGAGGGTTCACGGATCGAATTGCTTCCAGAAATTCTGTCGACATGGTCAGTATAATACGATCAGGGTGTCAAGAAGACATACTGGAGCGAACGATGGATATTAACGAGGACATTGTTGAAAGAGCAGATGGCGAGAGGGCCACAGCTCCTTACAATGGGCCGTAACTAGCTGTAGAAACGAAGTTGGAGTGTTAGATCGACCAAATGTCACAATTGTCCAGTAACGGCCATCTCCGAGACCTGCAATCTTAGCGGTCAAAGTCTTACCACCATCACCATCCCCCACCACAACTCGTCTGTCAATGGCAAAGAAGAAGAATAAGCAGGTAAGGTCCATCCGAATACCATCTTGCTCGCAGCTAATATCTTTTCAAGGTCATTCGGCCATGGTGCTGGTATTGTGAACGAGAATTTGAAGATGAGAAGGGTTCGTTGCGCTTCACCAAGTTCATTTTTCTGCAGCTGAATGGCATCCCTAGTTCTCATGCAACATCAGAAAGCAAAGCATTTCAAATGTAACATGTGTCCTAGACGACTGAACACTGCTGGTGGTTTGGCTGTTCACATTCAGCAGGTTCACAAACTCGAGCCTGAAAAGTGTGTATCCTCTCTTTCTTTCTTTATCAATCTCTTGACCGTTTGTTCTAGTCTTCCACGGATCGACAATGCACTACCGGGCAGGGATGGCTACGAAGTTGAGATTTTTGGGATGGTTGGAATTCCAGCACCGGATGTTGCAGACTATAAACGCCGAAAGGAAATCGAACTAGGACTTGCCGCTGGATCCATTTCTCAGCCCCAAGCCAAACGCCCCAAAACGGAGAACCGACCTCTATCAGAGGCGGAGCTCAAGGCTGCCTTGGAGGCCCACAAAGCCCTCATGGGTGCCAGTGCTGGCGATCCCGCACCACAAGCCTCAGACTCCAGCGCTGGCGGGGTGTACGGTGCTCCGCCGCAAGCGTACTCTGCGCCACCCACATCAGCCCCTCCCATGCCAATGCCACCCCCAGGCATGCCAGGTATGATGCCACCTCCATTTTTCCCTGGAGGGTTCCCACCGGGTATGCCTGGCCAGCCGCCCTTCCCGCCCTTCCCCGGGATGCATGGATTCCCCCCTGGGTCAGTTATTCCTTCTGCCTTTCGTCTTTTATTGAATGTGCGCTGACGTTTTGATCACATCCAGCCCTCCCCCTCCTGGATTCCAGATGCCTCCAGGCTTCCCGGGACCACCACCACCAGGCATGTTTCCACCTGGAGGTTTCCCAGGCGGCCCTCCTCCAATGCTACCACCTCCGACCTTCGTGCCTCAACAAAATGCTGGGTCTCCTTATCCTGGGCCACCATTTGGTGCTGGCTCTCCAGCCGGACCACCACCACCAGGCAATTTCCCTCCACCAACGATGGCAGCAGCACCACAAGCAGTCCAGGCTCCACGAAAAACTGCGCCTACGCTACCGGATCCATCCCGGAAGCAGACCAATCCTCCGTTCAAGAAAGAGACGGACCTCAAATATTCTGATGCCAATTTCTCACCTGTACGTGCCTTCCTCCTTCCAGATAATCCTGATATGTCAGTGGTTTCTATATTTATCTGGTTACTGACGATACATTTTCTCCTCTTTCTGCTCTTTGCTTTGCTGCTGAAACTCTTTTAGGAAGAAGTACGTGCCTATTACCCCAAGTATTACTTTGATAAGAGCGCTGCTTCTGCTGCTGGTGATGGAGATGGCCCAGCGCAGGGCGAGGAGTCGAGAGGTAAGAAGAGGGCGAGGGCAGAGGATTTCCTCTAGCGTGCTCGGATCGAAGGATCGAAGGATGTCGTATATGCGAGGTTTGTGGAAAATATCCACGCCGTGTCGACGAGCGTCGACGTGCCTTGAATCAGTCCGTCCCAACCCAATATTTGGCCTTTTTGCGTGTTGTCCCCTGGCTTAGCTTATTTCCCAGAGATCGTTTCTTTTATCCCTTTCTTTCCTTGCCAACGAGGTGAGCGCCTGTTGAATAAATTATAGTCCGTCAATCGTACGTGCCTCGTGTCGTCTTCACATCAATCCTACCGATTTCGGTGGAGAAAATCATGAGCAAGGTAAGGACTTCAAACGCGCGTCTTCTTTGAACACAGCGACACCGTGTTAAGTAGTTGCTTGGTTTGTCACACGCAAACATTTTGTGTACTGGACTGTGCAGTCTCCAATGTTCATGTACATGATCTGTTTGCATAAATGGGGAGACTGATAAATGAATTCCGATGTTCTATGTGGTATATCCTATGAATGGTAAATTTGTAATGATTCCTTACAAGATCATGCGTGGCTATCTATGATAGGGCAACGAGAGCGACAAGTCCAACAAGCGAGAACGTGCTGAGGACCGGAGCATTGAACAGGGCACCACTCGATGTCGTGGTGCCGTTGGCTGCATTGCTGTTGCCAGTGTTGGTCTGACTTGTTGCACCAGAGGCTTTAGACGAAGTATTGGTCTTGCCATCGGTATCAACGCCGGAGTCATCGTCGGTACCGGCGGCTGGGAATGTGGTGTTGGTGGTCGTTTCCAGGTAGAGATCTGTGGCCGGGAAGCCCGAGCATTCACCAATGGGTTTGAGCTGTGGTGAAAGGGGCAGTTCAGGTAAGCGAATGCCATGAGACGCGGCGGAAAACTTACGGTGAAAGGGGGGTTGTGGGTGAGCGCA
Organism: Baeospora myosura; assembly: GCA_001179705.1. Taxonomy (NCBI): domain Eukaryota; kingdom Fungi; phylum Basidiomycota; class Agaricomycetes; order Agaricales; genus Baeospora; species Baeospora myosura. The sequence continues at coordinate 15,969 of CEMG01179933.1, forward strand.
GCATTCAATGTGTATCCGATTGCGAGGTCGACAGTGATCTCGAACAGATCGTGCTGTAAGACGACAAACCTACGTCACAGTGAGACGCCGTCGATGGACGGGGGAGGAAAGAGATTCACCCTGTGTCCAGAATGGAAGCGTTTCCGAGGATATCCTGGAAGGTTGCGAAGGAGTCGTTCCCAGCCACGAGACCACCAGCGACCTTCCAATCTGAATGATGTTCAGGAATCAGAAAACATGTTCAGTCGATGTGAATATATTTAATCGTACCATTAGTGTCGAATTGGCCGGCGGTGGGCGTGCGCGTCCAGAGGATAGGAACCATCCCCATCGCAAGTGCGATCGCACGAACGCGGTCATCTAAGCACGGGTCAACACAACGAAATTGCCCAAAGAATGATTGAGACAGACCTATGTCACCGTAAGGGGGGCGCATCGTGGTCGGTGTGACGCCAGTGACCGTCTTGATGGCTTTACGAGTCCACCCTAGTTCTGCAACAATCTGGGCGTTGGTCAGAGCCGTCAGATGCTAGATACAATAGTGCTGTCAATCAGTGTGTTAGTCAGTTACGGGGTGTGTGGCGTACCGGGTGGGACCAGGTGTGAACAGAGATCTCGTGTCCTGACATGTACTCCTCGATAAGTACGTTGGGAAGCTCGATGACACGCGATCCAACGACGAAGAAAGTTGACTTGATATCCTTCTCGGCTAGATAGTTCAACAGGGTTCTGGAAAGATATGTCGGCCACACGACAGCAACAGTTATGAGCAAAGACAAACTGAGCTAAGAAAAGAGTCAGTACGATGAAAGTGGCAACTAGATATGTTTGTACTCACTGTATGGCGAAGGACCGTCATCGAAGCTAAATGGAGGGGTCAGAAAATTTTTGTGACAGATATTCCGCATACACGCACCTGACACCCCAGGTGAACTTGTCGGGACAAGCGACAATGTCGGTGGATCTGGTGTACCCACCACATGTCCACCATCCACGATTAGCAGCATCAGCTTCAGCGGCAGTATCATTGACGCAGGAGCCATCAACGGTGGGATTGAGGTCTGGGATATTGTGCCCGTCAAGCTCCTTCATCCATTCCGTAACCTCGTCCGAATCTGAATACAATTACAATCAAACGGGTGAGGCAAAGGAATGATTCATTCCTCTCACCGGTGGGGGCTAGCTTGTCCTGAGCTGGCCAGTCTCCTTGTTGGAAGACGACTACAGGATTYACGTCAATAGGACCCGGAAACCACCTCAAGACGACACATACACGCTGTTGGAAGTGGTGCGGCGCCCGAGATAGGTGCGGACGCGCCAGGAAGGAAGGTAGTCGGTGTCGGTAAAATAGTTCCGGTTGGCATACCAAAAGTGATGCTTTCCAGAGGAGGCACATCTCTTACTTCAATACCAGATGATGCAACAGGGCTTGCAGCAGCCTGGGCTAGTCGTTTGTGCGCCAACTGAGCATGTCGTTGCTGATGGTTGAGTGAATTTCCATAGACCGTGGCAACGAGAACAAAAAGAGTGATAGCTTGAGACTTCATGATAGTGATGTAAAAGAGGGGATGCGCCTGGCGCGGTCAGTAGTGTGCGTCTCGAGGAGGCGAGAGGGAAAAGAACAATATAAGATGGAAAGAAAGCAAGACTTGAGGCGTGGGCGCTCGCCGCTTGCCTCTAAGCGATTGCATAAGCTCCCACATTTTAATTCTCCCGTTTTTTGACGCCTTGGATAGCTATCGAAGTCACCGCGGGCGAAGACAAGTCACTCAGTACTGAGTACCGAAAGTGCTGAACGCTGAACAGCCAGCAAAGGTATTGCGTAGATACTGAAATAGACACGCACGTCGTTGACCTTAGATCTTCCCAGCCCTCAACTGGATAGAACGATCGAGGATCCATAAAAGAGTTCCAAAAGTTTCGATACAGATGCAAGTAAGATATATATGTGCTAGAGCGACGTGAGTGGTTGAACAGATAGTGATATACCAGTATAATCAGACAAGCAATGCCCGAGAGAAGGTAGAAGAGATCGAATGCAAATGCGGATAGTAAAACAACGGGCAAGTAAACGAAGTTGCACACTCCAAAAGCCTCAACGCGGGATCGACCTCATGGAGACATTATCTGGCATGAACCTCTGTTGGGCAAAGGCGGGACGCAAAGCAAGAACGCGATCGTCCGAGACCATGAGGATTTCATCCCGCCCGAAGCCTTGTGAACTCCGAGGGTATTGGCTCGGGTTCTGCATGTGGGCAGGTGGCGGTCCGTACCCGCTATGTGCAGAGCTACGGCTACCATAAGAGTTCGCAGAAGTGGGTGGACTGACGTGCGGATTGAAATCATAGCCAGGTTGATATGTGTTGTACTGCTGTGAGACAGGAGGATTGTTGGTCACAGAAGGAGGATTGTCTGCGAACAGTAACCGAAGATTGGAGCCTTGGATGACTTGCGACAGCCGTCCTGTGTTGATATCTCGGATCTCGACAAAGGAAGGCTCAAACGCAAGGACGTATGGTTCTTGGAAAGCTATGGTTTCCAAGTCAGATACTTTCAGACCTTGTATTTCATTGAAACTTACCAAAACCTGACGGCGTTCCTTCCCAGTGTACCATGAATTCCTTTCTTGTTCTGCGTCCCACTCTGTTCACGTAGAAAGCGAATTCTATGACATGGATTAGTACCGGGCAATGGACAGAAAAGCAACATCACCCACCATCGTAGCACAGAAGAAACTCGTTCTGAACCCGGTATATTGCCATAGGTCGGAGGTTCTCCTTCTTTCTCACAAACTCTAGTGACTCATCATTGGGATCCAAGAGTCCTTGGGTGTCCAGGGTTTCCAGATCGACAATCTCGAAGCCCCTAGAGCATCCTACACACATCTTGGTCTTGAGATAATGAATCGAAGTAGATTCCACCGGAATATAGAATTCCTGTTGAGAGCAAATCAGTCAAAAAGTTCAAAATGCCGGTGATGGTATGACTGACCCTGAAAGGCTTCAATGTATCGTTGCCACCCTGAAGCAGTTTTCGAAAAGTCGGTTTAGCCCGCCCGCGGACATTTTGGTCTATAGGTTCCAGGGTTTTGAATGTACTGGATAACTGAGTCGACTTGACGATGCAGATTAGGACCCGGCCTAGGCAGAAGCCAGCTTTGAAGAAAGAAGTATGTGATGATATCCGTTTGGCCCTCCTCAGGCCGGCCATAGGGTCCTGGGGGTCCAACGCATCAAGGGGGAAAGTGATCACTTGTCGCTCTTAAAGCAGGGAATTATAGCACGGTTCTCAAAAAGCGTGGAGGGCACTCACCAGACAGGACAATCAACAGTTGATATTCCTCCAGCACATCGACTTGCAAAACATCCAGCAAACCCAGTACCTTCACCGGATCTTTGCTTATGTCCCGTAGGTCCGAGATGTACACTCCGTCGTCTGTGCCATATACCACACCTCTACCGCCACCTAAACGACGATGCCTATCAGCAATACAACGATATGTCAACTACTTCAGCACTTACGATACGGTGCGGCACAATTGACTTTGTTAGGTCCGGTGAAGAAGCCCTCGCTCAGAGGCACGGTATCAAAGAAGGAGCTCCTATCCCGCATCACCTGTTGTTGCTTATAGATGTTCTCCAGCCATTTCCTCTGGGTCAACTGTGAATTAGCCGATAGCACCAGACTGTAGTACTGGCGTCCCAGGTGCATGAAGTTGATCCAAAATTGACCTTTGGCCTCAGGAGGCCGGACATTGACGGTGGTGAGATGTGGAGGACCTCGGCTGTCTTTACTGAAAGATGATTTCTTCACTAGACCCTGACGATGCCGCACGGTAGATCGACCGTTTGAGATAGCATCCTCTGATGTTGTGATAAGGAGAAGTTCCAACGGTATTGGCTGTACAATAGCATGAATATTGAAGATGAACGTTAGGCATGTAACACTCACTCGACGATAGACTTTGAACTGTTCGTGTTGCTTCCCCTTCACCAGCTTGGCGAATAGAATTGCGTGGTCGAACAAGTATACTTGCAACTCGCCGTCACGTTTATTCAGTGCACCTCTGTAGATCATCTCGCGACCTTCTTCACGTAGTCGGAGGTTCTATCATAAGAAGGTGAGGAACAGATGGGTAGAAGAAGGAATTGGTAGTGCTCACCTCTTCCTCGCCTGGCTTGAATATCAATTGCTGATCAAGTTGAATTAGATTGAACCTGTTCTCCGTCTTCCCAGACTCGGCGTTGACTTTGCCTAGGAATTCGCGAACAAGGGTGACAACTTGTGGAAGCATGATCTTGTCTGGACTATCGTCAGGGGTGTGCTTGAGGACAGCCTCCAGAAGAAGTGGGTATCTTGCGAGACGGGTAGTGGGTTTTGTGAGATACGCATTGAGTTCAAGTTTCCGCGAGTCTGGAAGACGTTCGGTGGCCTGTCATAGACCGATTTGAGTAAAAGAACCTGATACGATAGTATTGTACTTGCCTCAACAAACTGAGCAAATGCTGGATTGGAATTCTTCTCCTTCTCAAACTCGTACTTCCCATATAACTGATGAGCTCCATAGGATACAAAAGGTCCGAAATGTGGCACGGCGTCTAGGAGAATGTCGCCGATCTTCTCCACCACAGCATACGACTTTTGGCGCTTGTTCAGTGCGTCCCGTAGTCGTGTGTTGACTGCAATGATGTCAAAGACGTTCCAGAACACCTGCTCCAAGAAAGCAGTCTTTCGGTCCTGTGGGATAACGTCCGACTCCTGCAATCGCTTGACCCAGGACTTAAGAAGAAGACAGTTCGTCAGAAGGACGAGGAAGAAATGATGAAGATACTGACATCTCTGAGATACTCCATATCTCGTACGAAATCACGCTCAGTGTAAATGACCTCATTGATAGCCTCCTGCCGCTTCTTCTCCGTATCTGAAACGCTGTTGACAATTTCCTGTGGTACTGAATGAATCCAGAGAGTTCCGGCATCCTATAAAAAGCAAATCACTGAGTACCATCACAACTACGTCAGGAACAGCATGGATTACCGGTACGTCACCCAAACTTTCCCTGCTGATCTGTTTGGAAAGCCCAGGCTGTGGCTTCATATTCAACCTAGCCTGCTGCTCCAACCGTCTAGGGCATGCGATACTATAACATAGCTGGTCCCTCGAGCACGTTGGCGAATAGCAGTCAGTCAGTAGTGTGAACACTCCAGACGGGAGCTCAACCTCATCGGAGATTGAGCCTTTACGTGGTCGTGTGTGGGGAGGTACAGACGGTGAAGGTGAAGGGGACGCCGAATCATCCTTCTCCTACGAAATGAACATGAATGATGGTCTATACTCTCGCGACGCGTACATACCTCTGGGACCTCATTTACAAAAGCCGAGGCAAGTTTTTCGCCACTATTTTCGGCACCATTTGGAAGCTCTCCGCTGACAAATGGACTGGGGAGCTTGGTGCGAAACTGATACAGCTCATTCGGTGTGTCTCGTAGCCTATGGTCATAAGTGACATCGTGAAAGAACTTTTGAGCATCAAGTGCGCGCCCCAGGAGGAGAGCGAGATTTCTGTCGGTTGTTTTGATGATATACGCAATCTTGTCAACGGCTTCCCGACCATCAAAGGCATCTTTGTACGTGAGGCCGTCTTTGAGCCTGTCGACCACAGGGATTCGGTCGCGAAATGCTTCTGCTACTCGGGAAAGCAGTGCTGGATATACGATGGGCGATTTACGTGCCCGTAGGCGCATGGAATTTGGGGAATCTCGTCCTCCGTCAATCATGGAGGGAATAGGTGGTCGGGGGGTGAGGATGGAGCGCATGGACGAAGTCGCCGCTGACATGGACATTGAACGATCTTGGTTCGTTCGTTCGCGGTGTGAAGCTGCGTTTCTGCCCAGGTTGTGGCCAGATTCGGATAGACGACGACCTGAGATTGTTGAATTGTGGTCCAGGAGGGTGGTTGATGCATGGCTTGCATGGCTTGATAGATGATCCGGCAACGTGAATGAGGAAGGCGAGGTACTGATAACGGAAGATCGTATCGACTGCGCCGCCATGGTGTCAACGTGCAATGGATGGCCGGACTGCTCCAGAGAAGAAGCGTTGGAGAACCTATGGGGGATAGGAGAATCGCGATTCGTTACTTGTTGCCGCGGTGGTTGAGCTGTAGCTGTATAAACGTTCAAAACCTGATTCTCAGAGCGACGAGAACATGAAACTCACCGGTCCGATCCCTACGAACCCAAGGAAGTTCACTGCTCTCCTCTGTTCCCTGATCACTCGAATTATTATCACCACCAAAATCCAACCCCAAACGACCATCATCCTGATCGAAAGCGAGCCCGATAATCGGGGCATCCGGAGCACGGCTTGGTCCTCCATTCTGCTGTACCTGTGGGTGAGAATTGCGATCTGCAGGCGGTGGGTACTGCGACCTGTCTCCTTGTGGGCCGGCTGGGCTATTCAGGTAGACCTGTGCTTGGTATGCCTGAGCGGGAGTGAGACCCGTGGTCGTCAGAGCTTCGAGCCCGGGGTCTGGGGGTTCTTCCGGGAGAGGACTGATGATCCCGACGTTATGAGAGCTGCTCACGAGTGATCTCGCTCGAGATGGTCCCGAAGGGAGCGTCATAGAGCTGGAGCTGCTGTACGGCGGTGGGACCTGTTGTGGGTAGTTCCCTGGAGGTATATGATGTTGTAGAGGTGCGGGGGCGTGGTAAGACTGCCTGTAGAGACTTTGTGAGCTCTGCTGGACAGGCAGATTCTGGTAAGACGCCTGAGTATGAACTGAGGGCGCAAATGAGGGCGCGTATGATGTCCGCCTGTCTGCATTGTGCGCGTGCTGCTGTTGCTGCTGATAGTAATACGACTGGCCGGTCTGGTGTTGGGGTATGGGTGGGGGAAAGCTTGAAGGCGGGGTTCCAGTCTGATGATGGATTGCACTGGGGCGACCGAAGATAGACTCGTATGCCGCATTGCGTTTATCGGGCTGTCGAGGGCCCAAAGGCTTGTCCATGGCCGACAGAGAGTCGGAAAGTGGTGGTAAGTAGGAGAGCAAACGAAAGGAGATAGTTTGACTGTTACTTACTGCATTCAGCAAGTTTGTTGCCACGAGGCGGTAGGCTGTAATCTCGGTCTCTTTGATCTCTCAAGC